>CATQJL010000316.1:3163395-3188173 GCA_958299035.1 Cylicocyclus nassatus | reverse complement strand
AGAATTGTCCATATGCGGTTTTGCTCAAAAGATATATTCCCAACAATAAGTTTGGCGAATGTGAGAACGTGCCATAAGACCTTCTCACAATGGATTTCCTAGTGCTTAGCCTTCGCAAGCTAAGTAAAACAGAAAAAATCAATTTTCGATTTTTAACTTTTGTGGGAAGCGGGGCTGTACACATTCTTTGACCTTCTTGCACTTTTCCAGCATTAGATCCTTCAAACACTTAATTTCAAATTGTGAATTTCTTGCGGCATAGGCTTATTTGATTAAACCCTTCGTTTGCTTTGTAGTAAAGCTCATACATTCGTTTCCTGCCCATTACGATGTGAATGTCGTAATGTCGTATATGTTGTAAATGTCATATTGTCGATATGATACGAAATTTGCAAAGCGAAAAATCCAGAACTTACAGTAGTGAGGATGCAAAATCCTAACATATTCATACGTCTCCCAATTCGTGTCTCTAACACCTGTTTTTGAGATCACATCATTTGTACTTTTGAAATCGCTGCATATACAAAACGGTAATTCAAAGATTTAGATCGCCGTCAAGTGGACCGGACTCATATGAGGATTGTTGTTTTGGTCGGTATAATCAGTACACTGGCGGTCGCTTTAGCAGCACCAATAGGTATGTTTTCCACAAGATGGTCGTACCTCTTGAATATTATGATAACAACTTGATTTCGATGCGCCTCACTTTCACGTTCCTCAATATCTGCGACTTCGAAGTCTCCACTACGAGATTGTGGCGCACAATCTGCTAACGCAAATTTAGAATCTTGCTGCTTCCAGGATTTTGTGGACCAGATTTTCGAGTTTTGTCAATTGTGGCCTTCTCGTCATTATTGTTAAGACACAGCCTCATGTTTAGTAGAGTACCTATATGCGGAGAGTCGCAGTCGCGACTTTCCGCATATAAGTAGATTGTAGCAAGTCTCGTCGACCTACGGGTTGGGCCAAATTGCACCAAATTCAGCGTTCACGAAAATAAGAACGCATAGAGCTTTCACTTCAAAATTGATTGAAGGACCTAAACTAATGCACTGCCCGCAAATGAATCTACGACCGGATGACTAACTCTTCTCCAAATCTGTCTCCACACCGTAAGCGGACAACTTGCACCGGCCGTGTGTGCTTTTGAGGACGCTCTCGCTAGATACCTTTGAAAGAAGGGGAGGGGTTAGAGACGATTTTCTGGCCCGCTGGATGAATTTTTTGAAGTGCCGTTTGAGCGTGCCTTTTTCGACCACTCAATCAGTTCTGTGGAATATCTGATAGGAGAAAAGTATGTTGTCCAGTTTTTGCTATGTTGATGTTCTAGACCAAAGTGCTTTTAGGTGTTTTGCGGACTTGTATCTTATGCAAGATCGTGTTGCGCACTGCCAGAACAAATCACGCAGCCACATCAATTTTTAGGCATCCCCAATTAGCCTTTCATGTTTTTTGGATGAGTCCTGAGGCAAGCATCAGTTGCGAAAGCCTTGTCATGCACAAATGCACGAAACACTGAATTTTCGAGAATTTTGAAATTCAAATCGATTCTCATTAACATAAAGACTGCTTTACAGGGTGCGGCAAAAGTCTGGGAGCCTAGTACTTTTTCGTACAAAACGAGAAGGGAAGTACCTAGAAACGAGAATTTTTGCGCACACATAATTCGAGCCATTGCAAATACAGTCCAGTTCTTGAACTGCAAAACTGCCTCTCTTGCCTTCCACGCGGCCCTGCAAAATCTTGGCAAATCCACCTGTCATGGCACGCAGGTAGTCGTAATGGAATTCGCCCCACGCCTTCACAATAACTGCTTCTTTTACCTTGGCAAATGCGTAGCGTGATAGAGCAAACTTTTGTATACAACATACTTCCAAAAGAATTTTTTGCATTGCTTAAGAATAAAAATATTGGATTTTCAATTAGAAGTATGTGTACGTTGCAAACCGGAATTTTGGCTACAATTGCGCGAATAAAAACTTAAAAATATCGTTAAAAAAGTATAAAAAGTGTTCCCACGGCCGAATTTCAGTAGATTCTAATTTAGAAGAGGTATGAAAAATTACAGCCTTGGTCCCAGTGCCTGTTGAGCATTCTATAGCATTTAAATTTGTTCTGAAGACGGATTTCCACTGACACGTAGGTAACATTCGCAAACTTTTATTTTCCGTTCATGCAAGAGCAGCTCCTGGCAAAAGCAAAACTAGGACACAATAGCGCAAAGCCTCTTCTATGTTGTATGCATCGAAGTTTTGTAAAATATTAACAGCATCTCTAGCTATAGCAAAAATTGTAAATACCAAAAATTCTGGTTTTTTCGCTTTGCAAAAGTACTAGTTTGGTTATTTCCATTCCTACAGAAACATATGGCAGCTACTTCTAGCCAAATAAAGTGTATTCTGTAGAGGATGACCGCAGCATCAGGTGGCATAAAATTGAAATCAAAACCGTCAGTATCTTTGTAATTGCAGTACTGCAAAGTTAGGCTCCCAGACTTTTGCCGCACCCTGTAAACTCAAACTTCAAAAATTTGGATACAGCCATTGATTCATGATTGATTCGCAATCCATTAAGGGCAATTTTTTGCGATGGTTGATGTTCTATGAGATTTGGATCTACCAAACTTAGAATAATAGAATAAGAATTTAGTAAAGCTGAAAAACATAAGTTTAAAAACATGAAAATTCGACCGAATTCGAAGTGCTAAAAATGCATTGTGTTACACTTTGTTTACTCTATCCACATGTTATATCAAGGCTCTCTAAGTCTAGAAAAATATTGAAAAAGTACCAAGGCTGGACAGGGTAAAATAGAAACCAAGAGTCCAGAATCGGCGGCGTATCAGAAGGAACCAAAGGCCCCGCTGCCATATCCGCAGGAGGAATTAAGAGCGCGAGCAGTGTGGTGGGAATTTGGCAGGATTGAAGACCATACGAAAACGAATTTCATATTTTTCGACTTTCAATTTCTTGGGAAAACGTGCGAGAAATACGAGTGGCATTTTTAAAATCCACTTTTCGTGGGTTTTGTTAATAAACTAACTGTCATTCAAAAAAATTCACCATAAAGAATTTTCACAATTCTAGTTGGAAAATAAAGGAGGAGGTAAACTTAGAATCAGCAGCTCAAGATGTAGCCTTGGACTGATAAATCTACATGTTTTCAATATTGTGTTCAAACCAAACTGGAGATTTATCAGAAATCGAGTTTGCATCACATTGACGTAAGATTTCATAAGTTGCAGATTTACCAAAATGGTTTTCAGATGGCTCATGGTTTAAATTGAAACAAGATTTTGTAAGCAACCTTCCCAATCTTCAAACGATTTTCTACGACAGGTTTTCAGCTCACGATTTGACAACATCGGTTTCTTAAGATTCAATAATTCTTGAACAAAATTTTGAAAACTGTAAGGTGTAAGGTACTTCGTCTTAGTTAAGTGTTCTGCCGATGTTCATCAATTGAAGATTATTTTTGAATGAAAGTGATTTTCCGTTTTCATTTCTCCTACAAGTACGCCTGAAAACGCAAATGACAAAAACTGCCCCATTTATTTCTCTGGCGTTTTTTAAACAAAGTTACGAGAAATTTTTTCCCCTAAGAATATTTCTGGATTCATGCCAAGTTTTCTTGGATCCTGGCCAAATCTTCGCCGCAGTGCTAGCGCCTCTAATTATCTCCTACGGACACTGGCGGCTAGGCCTTTGGTTCCTCCTGCGTTTCCTCCCCAGAATCTCCGGCGACTATCTCAATAAGCACACAAAGCAATCGATTCATATGCAACAACTCGGCGCAGCTGAAAAAAGATTAAGCTGGATCTTGTTACTACCCATTAATTTGTTCTCGATTAGCTGCCGACCGCCAAAGCGTTCGGACGTTACCTGGTCACGCCACTCAGAGGTTGAAAAAAAAACATTGTGACCATGCGCGTTATGCTGGATGGCATTTGGCTACCACAAGAGAGTCATAGTTACTACCGCCGTTTATCCGCGCTTATTCGATTTACTATAATTCAACAATTGGAGCACTGGGGAGAAATCGAGATAGTAAACGTCTGCAAGGACCATCTGTCTCCTCTGTTTTAATTAGACAGTCGGATTCCGCAAGTTCGTACCCCTTTACAAATTTACAACCTGATGCTTTAAAAGGTAGAACAACGGTCGAACTGAAATACAAAATCATAAAACATCCCGTTCTCAATAACGATTCGCTATTAAAAGTTGCAAACATTTAGTGTGTACTAGCTGGTTTACCCGGATCCGCCCGGCCCTGTCAAAGCACTATAATAAAGCTCTCATCCGTAGCCCTTTACATCTTTCCCTAAGCCGACGTCTAGGTGCCACTCTACCCCCGCTGTTTTAGAAATCAGCATGCTCGATTACCAACCCAAAGTCGCGTGGGTTAAACTCTGCAAACATCGATAAAAATTCATAAAATCGATATCTAACGATGACGAAAAGTAGTCCATGACACCCACCCCGCCCCAAAGTGTATGTGTGCCAAGTTTGATCCGGATCGGCTCAGAGATAAAACTATTCGGAACATATGTACAGACACATTTACAAACAAACAGACATTCAGATTTATATATAAGGGGTCGCTAGCAAGCGAGTTGGGGCAAATCCATATGTAAATAAATGCTGTTTCAAACATAATTTTAAATGAATTTCCAACTTATCGGTATATGTATTGCCGCAACCGCTCAGAAGCGAGATTTTTGAAGATTTTCTCAAAAATTGGGCGGAAAGTGGATCATATCGCTCTAGAATAGTGTTTCGCCCTACGCTGCTCAGTTTCCTTTCGCAATGTCACTCTCGCACTCACGCTTGCATATTGGAGAGAAAAATTGAATTCAAGCAGCGCAAATGCTCTCAAAAGCCATATTCTCGGAGATTTACTCAAAATTTAACCGAAATTGGAAAACAGTTTCAAATATAGCTCAGCTGACATTGCGAAGAGCTTAAAAACGAACGAGAGCATACGAATACTGAGATGGGATGGAGCGGGATCAATAAATGGTATGCTTCACACCTAACTTTCGCAAAGATCATTTCGCATATTTCAACACACTTGGCACGCGCTTGCGTATTTCAACACAACTATCGCAGCAGCAGAGCGTACCCTGCGTGTCGTGGTCTCTCGTTCGCGTTAGGACCTCTGCGTCCTCTCAACCTCATGGTTGCACCGTCGCGTCTCTAAACGATAAGGCCTCGTTCTGCGATTGGCGTCTATTCAAAACAAACGTTGAGGCTATACATGTGGGCCGACCAACCTAGCCGTCGCGTTTTTTGAGATCGGGTTTATATTATAGGAGAAGATTTAATTGCTCTTGGACCGAAGTTCACGGTTTAAGTTTAAATACTGTTCCATTTTGCGGGCAAAAGCCGCATGTTCGTTATTTGTGGTATGTTTTTTGAAGGATCCGCGTATCGCGAGCTCACCTTTGTACATACGGACCTACATCTTAGGAGGGTATGTTATGCAAGAATTCAGCTCGGGTTTTTGCATGCGACCAGGTCAATGAATTTCACCACAGACGGACATACACACACTCGCGAAAGGACAGACGTCCATAACGCTTTATTATAAGCATACCTTCGATGCGTAGAACCATTTACTTTGGTGACCTTCACTTTGAGCGCCTTGATAAAACATAATCTTCACTGGAAAAAAGAATAGAAGTCATTTGGGGCGAAGTTCCGGATATTATGACGTAACCATGCAGGAGTGAATGTAAATGAGGCAAGTGTAGTGAGTGACACCTAATAAAGCTTACAGCTATCAGAAAACCGAAAAGTTTGTAGCCTTTTTCGCTAAAAAGAAGTTTTTATTCGAAAATTCCTCAAGGTTTTAGGACGACAAATCTCAATAAACTTTTTTCTAGACTACGAGTGAGTGCTAGAAGTTCATGAAAGCTGTTGGAGACAAGAAACTGCGCTTAAATCTTGCGCAGAGAGTCGCAAAACTGGTTGTTTATTTCGTTATGGAGTGATTTTGAACATCGGCGACGTTGTCAGTGTTCTTGCTCATGTCATGTCACTATAAAATGTTGTAGGGTTTGTTAAGACCCCGCCGAGATCTATGACCAGAGCCAAATGCCCCTTTGGCTCTGTTCTGTCTCCGCTGCTCGTCTGCGCCTCCGCTCACTGCGTGCAACCTCGCTTCCCAAGCGCGGGGCGCGGGGCATTTGGCTCCGGTACCCTTTCATTCGTTGTTCTGAACCCATTTACGGCAAACCGTAATCATATCAAAGCTCTTGATCTCTATTTTCACGCTGACGACGTCGCAAGACGCCTTTTTATGATTTAAACGAGAAATCTGGAAAAAACGCGTTTTCGAAAACCTCTTATTTTTTCTTCGATTCAACTCTTTTCACTTTGGTTTTTTCGTGTATTCGATAGACCGTGCTTCTGTCTATCATTTAAACAACGTCGCAGGGCAGAATTCTTTGCTTGAGCCGATTTTTTCTGTGGAAATTAGTAAAAAGCGCATTTTCTTTACCTTGTTCTCTATCACCGCTTTCGCAATGAATTTTTCTAACTTGGAAGGTATTACCTCAAAATGATGAGCGGAAGAATCCAAACAACCTCGCAGGATTTCGGAATGACAATGAGGGGTGAAAGTTCAAAAAACGCATCAAAAATTAGGTCGGCGTCCATGTGCAACATACCCTTTCAGAAAAGGAATTCGTGTTCGACATGCCCACTTCAGTGGTTGACAAGTTTTCCTTCCTTCGGTCTTCTAACTACGCCACTGCTAAACAGCGTTTATTCGAATGGGTCTTGGTGGAGTGCTTTCTGCTATCTATGAATTTTCAAGTCTCCTGATTTACTTCATATCCCTTAAATCCCATTTTTCTCAAACAACCTTCACTTTTAACAGGGGGCAAGAACTCAGCCAGCTGTTCTTTCTAGGCTTTCTTGACTGTCGAAGGTATGATCATAAGTATTGATAATGAACAGAACTATGCGCAGAGAGGCATGAAATCAACACGTTCATTGGTGCCTTTTAATCCATGGCTCAAGCTTAGTCCACAAATTTTCTTGTTGCTCTTCATCTGAAGTCAATTCTTAAAGTTTCCCATGCCAGATCGGGTACATTGAGTAAAAAAATTCTTTGCAGAAAAACAAATGCGAACTTGACTGAGCATCATTTACCGGTTCAAAGTTGGCTTGGGAGCTGCTAAGAGACAATATTCACTGTGGACTACATTTCTGATCACAAATGCTCTCGATTCCTAGCTAAAATTCTGTATAGCAACAATCTATCTTCTTTTTGACGCTAATTTTGTGAGGCATCGGTTATACAGGGTGTCCCAAAAAATAAGAACACTGATCGCTAATAACCCTTTTCTTACAAGTTTTTCGCCAAGCTTGATGTACCATTCTGTAGACCGAGGTTCACTTAGATTTACGGTATGGAGCAAATCATCAATCACTCTTCATTACTGTAGGATAACGGTAGGAATTTCAAGAAGGACTTTAGGAAATTGAAAGCGATTTTGCCTCAAAAGGAAAACCAAGAAAGCCAGAAACCCTTGTTCTGGACAAATCAAATTCTAAGTATGAAAATTACACTTCACTGTAATGCTTCTTTAATAAATCATTTTATGTTAAGGGTAGCATTTTCCAACATCCGTCAGAAGTGTGATTACACCATCAAAAAGCTTGAAAAACTGTAAAAAGTTATGAAGTGAAATCAACACACTTGAAACCACCTAAAAACACAAATTTCTGGATTGTTTTGGAATTTTATTTCATCAAGAGGCCTTTTCTACAGTGGCGGTATATGCTGAAAGTTTACACTGTTTTCCTACACTAGTGACGAGTGACTGGTGACCATACTGCAAATCTAAGTTGAACTTCGCTCTACAGAGTGGTACCTCTCAAGCTCAGTGAAAGATATGAAAGCAAGAGGGTTATTAATAATCAAACAGTGTTCACATTTTTTGGGACACCCCATTTTGAGCGAAACGGCCAAAAGCACTCGCTGTGCGGTTTTTGAATGCATAGACGCCCAGTTTCGTAACCGTACGCAAACATGCGAAGTCTTTTCACAAGATGCATTTGCGAAATTTTATGAGCAATCTTGGCAATCCAAATTGCGCTACGACGAAAATCGCGCTAACTATGACCAAAGCCTGATGCCCTTTAGGACGGTCGCAGGTTTGAATTCTGTTGCGCATGCTTCCTGCGTATGATGCGTATGGACAAACTCTTTTCAAAAAGCGTTCAGCAGAAAGCGAATGCAAATTTGAACTCAGCCACACCGAACCATATACATCTTTTTACAAATGCCTGATTCGCCGTATCCTTCGCTTATTAGCGCCGTGTAATTGCATTTCTGCTCTCTATATCAGCGTCGGCACGGCATGCACTTTTGAAAACGAAGATCCTCCATTTCACAACACTAGTAGAAATAGGGTTCTTCTCGTGTTGACACAATTATTCTTGTAAACGAAATCCCTCGTGACTTCGCACGATTATTCCGAAGTGTCCTTTGAAGTATTATGAGATATGGTGATGACCGCAAAAATTAAAAACAGGAAAAGAACGGCGAGAAAAACGTTAATAATTACAAAACTTGGGCAAGAGAAAATTGAGAAGCATGTCTAGTTCATCAAGGTAACAAAAAAATATTCTAGGCATCGTATTTTCTTTCTGCGCCTCTAGCTGAGACAACGAATCCTACATAGAGAATAGAGATGAGTAAAAGTCTTAACTTACTTCTAGCATCTCTGGACATGCAATTAGTTCTGTGTGATTCATAATTTCTTTCGCCCTCTTCACTAAATGTTAGATTTCTAGGCTATCAGCTAGTCTAAGCTAAAAAGGTTTGGAATTTATCCGAACTCTTCGATATAGGCGCGAGATGCGCAAGAGAAAATGCGCAAGATGTGTAGTGCGCGTCATTCCTCTTTGCTTGTGCACTCTCTCCGCCTGTCTTCTTGGCGCCTCTCCCAGTCATGAACTGTTTTCGCTGAACGCAACAGCGTTGCTCTCCGAGCGCAGCTTAGAACCAAAGCAGTTGGTTTGGTCATGGTTCAAAAGACCATGGAATCGAAAGCAGGTTCTATGACACGTGAGTAATATAATATACATGATATAGTCAAAAGTAATATTGTACACATATGATTCAAATTTGATGCCATATGGTTAACTGTGTGCTTTAGATAAGCCATTTATCAATTTTGACATTATTTTGAATTTCGCGCGTTTGTAAGAGAAGAACGCGCTGAAGCATGTCAATCATGTAGCAACTTGATGATACAGGCGAGCATGATGGAGGTCAGATGTTGTATATCTTATATATAAAGCTGAATGTCTGTCTGTATGTATGTCTGTATGTCTGTCTGTACGTATGTGCGGAATAGAAATTTTTATTTCTGAACCGATTCGGACCAAACTTGGCACACATATACTTCGGGGCAGGGAGCGTGTCATAGGCTACTTTTCGTTATCGATCGATATCGATTTTATCGATTTTTTGCAAAATTTGAGCTAGGGGGCTAGGATTTTGCACAGGGGAGTAATCGAGCATGCTGATCACCCCCACGGGGTTGATCAGCATGCTCGATTACCCCCCTGTGCAAAATCCATGCTCGATTACCCCCCTGTGCAAAATCCTAGTCCCCTAGCTCAAATTTTGCAAAAAATCGGTAAAATCGACATCGATCGATAACGAAAAGTGGACTATGACACGCTCCCTGCTCCGAAGTGTATGTGTGCAAAGTTTGGTCCCGGGCGGAGCCGGGTTTGCCATCTAGTTGTATTATATTATTGTCATGTATATTATACTCAACGTGTTTAACACCCCTTTTACTGTTTTTGCCCCAAAACAAAGTCTATTTTGACCTACAAGGAAGGGGCGCAAGGTAGAAATGGCCGATCACCACTGATGCATGTCATTACAAACAGCTTGGAGCGTCATTTACATTTTTGTCTCTCAGATCTGCAGCACGCTGATGGGAAAGACGTATTGAGTGTTCATATCATCGAAGTTTGCGTTGTTCTAAATGATGCAAACTATGAAAATCTTCCATTTGCTTCTTGCACCACAAAATATAATACATTCGAAGAGGGCCAGCATTATCTTGAGCATGGATAGCTGTTCCATAGGTTTTGGCCCAGAATGAGCTTGAGTGTTGAATTGACAGCGTTCTAAGCTCTTTGTGATGGAATTCATTTAATCGTGATCGGCCACTTCGATTTCGCGAAACCTTCTTAGTAAAACTGTGCGCCTGCCCACAATTCTTCGTAAGCCCACTTTCAAGAAAATTTGACAAGTTTGCATTGACTAATGAAAACTGCGGATGTGCATTCAAGATCCGCGCGCGGTGAATTGATAATTTTGAGTCGCCAATGATAGCATCTCGCAATAGCGCTAGTTATGACCATGTTGAAACACTTAGTGGATACGCTCTTGTGACTGCTTACAAATATCATTAACTAGCTGGCTTACCCGGCTTCACAGGCCTGTCAAAACACTATGATAAAGTCTTCTTATCCCTATCCCGGTACAACCTTTCCCTGTGCCCACTTTTACATGCCAATTCCCTATTTGCGCTGAGTTAGTTATCAGCATGCGCGATTACCCCCCCTATGCCAACTTTCAGCCCTGTAGTTCAAATTTTGCAAAAAAATGATAAAGATTGTTAAAATCGATATCAGTCGATGACAAAAAGTAGCCTATGACACCCCCCTCGAAGTGTACGTGTGCGAAGTTTGGCTTGGATCAGTTCAGAACTGAAATTTTCTATTCGGAAGATACGTACATACAGACACAGACAGACAGACATACAAATAGACATCCAGCTTTATATATAAGATGAAAAAGGTGTGAAAAGTGCGAGTAGGTTGGCTTCACAAGTGAAAAACGTAGAACGGTGAAAAACTTCGGTTTGCACTCAGCAACTTTATACAAATCAGTGAGGAAGTTTGCATTATCCTTTAATATTTCCATGTATCCTCCTGTATGAACTTGTGTCCGCTGTTATCAATATGTTGGTAAGCCACGCCAAGATTTGATTTTCTTTTCCTACCTTGGATTGCTAACAGGTCGCTCGAAAAAGTGTAGGTATAGCTAGCTATCTTTCAGAAATAGTATACCAAAACGCACCGCCAAAGCGAAGGATGTGACTTTGCGAAAAATTCTCTCAGAAGAAGTTGTGAGCGCCGAAAGTCTAAATCTCTGTAGCCTCAAGTGGCTAAAATATGCGAGAAACTGTACGAAAACGTTAAAAATAGGTGACCAATTTCATACTGTATATTGACTACACGTAACGGTCACAGCCGCTGCAAATAACATACAGGGCTATCAGAGTGCAGAGTCGGGTGCAATAGCAATCTTCACTCCCGCGCGTCCGCCTCTCCTGGACTCTGCGCCTCTTTCGCGAACAAGTTCTCTTATCGTTTCCAAGCCACGGGCTTGTGAAAGGAGGAGCTTCAGTCGCTGACTGAGCATGTGAAAACGATTGGACAGCAGGTTCCCAAAAAGGTGCATAGTCCGGACGAGGCGGCCACGTGGGAACGATGATGCTGGTGCACACGACTCTGCGATTGATAAGCACTGTAAGTGTTTTTGTACAGCTCTTCGCTGGTTTTATGGGGTTCGATAAATTCAACTTTCAGTCACAACTTCTTCCAGAAAGTTGCTTCGCTGAAAAGAAAAGCAGAAAAGATCTGAGATCAGCATTTTAGGGCGCTTCTGTTGTATACGTTTCTTTCCAATTTCTCATGCGACTTGGTATTTTCTCTTGTTAGAAAAAGTGTTTGAATAATCACACAAGGCAGTGAGAACTGCTTATGTGAGGCCCCTGTGCGCGCACATCTTCTTTGGAGATGGAAGGAAAGCTGAGAACGGATGCGTCTATATCTTGTTCACTAACTATCTGTATTCTTCTTTGTCTACCTGGATTATAAAGGTCCTGTATTTTGTTAATGGAGCCCGGCTCCGCCCGGCCCTGTCAATATGCTATGACAAAGGTAACTATTCCCATTTCTGTACAATATTACCCTGCCCTGTCTTACTTCTGTGTGCCATTTCCCTGCCCCCATATACGGCTTTCCAATCCGCATGCTCACTTACCCCTCTGTGCCAACTCCCAGCTCTCCGGTCCAAACTTCGCAAAGAATCGATAAATGGTAATTGCAATGGGTGTTTTTCCAAAACAATATTACTTTCGTTGTTACCATGCTCACTTACTCCCTTACTCCCGGCTATTGGCGCTAATTCAAATTGCAAATACTCGGTAAAATCGATAAACGTAACCGACAGTTCTAACAATAAGTAAGCTGTGCTGTGACCAGCATACTAAAATACCCCCTGCGATGCCAACTCCCAGCCCCTTAGCGCAAAGTTTACAGATAATCGATAGTTGACGAAGGAAACTGATAATCTCAAAAGCATACCTTATTCGTAATCGGCATGCTGACCCTTCCCCCCCCCCCCCCCATATGCCAATTCCCAACCCGTAGGTCAAAGTTAGAAATTCGATGAAAAGTAGCCCACAAAATACCCCTCCGGCCATGAAGTGTATGTGAGCAACGTTTGATTCGGATAGGTTCCGAAATGGAATCAGCTGTTTGGAACATGCGTATCCACATAATACAGACGTACAGAAAAACAGACATTTAGCTTTATATCTTACCATAATAACGCGCTAAGACTGTCTGCTTTTTAATGTATGAATATGTTTAGTAAAAAATGAAAATCACGAAAGTCGCTGAAGGAGCACCCAAAAATTAAGCACAATTTTTGCATAACGCATACAACTAGTATGTACACTAACATGCCGATGCAATAGCGGATCAATTGTGCGGATTCTTCAAAAACTGCGATTAAGGTCTTGTGAATCGGCAAGCGATTCACAAGGTCATGTGAATGCAGGGCTCGGCATGAGGTGGATTTTTCAATTTTTCAAAAACGAAGTCCCTGTAGACTTTCGCACAAAATTACGACATCGCCCTCTAACGCGATCATGAATGGATCAAAAGAGTAGCGAAAAATAATGAAACAAAACATAAAAGTTACATCGAACAGACAAAAAAACTGAAGATGTTCGTATTCTTCGAATTGGCGGCATGCTTTGTCCGGCGCGCACCTTTGCACGCTCGGAGCGTTCTTGCCGCCGCCATACAAAATATTTGCAGGGCTGTAACCACGCGAGGAAGAAGGGGTTAGGGAGATTCAAAAACTCAGTTGTAGGATTTTTGGTGTAGAAGAAGTATGTCAAATATGTGAAAAAATATTGTGAAGGAAGAAAAATATACGACTTTTTCTTTTTACAGCTACCTCAGGTAGCTGCGTCCAGGTGGCTATAAAGCACCTAAGTCCGAAAAAAGTTTGCCACGCCTTCAGTTCGCATGATTTTTCATAAATTTTTGCACATAATCCTAACTCATTATCACCCATCAACACACCAATTTTGGTGTCATTTCATTTTCTCTTCGCAAACAAGTCCTTTGTTTATTTCGGGGCAGGTTTGAATTCGCGCGCTTAACCGGCGAACATGTTGAAACAGGAAATTTTTGGTTTTTGCAGATCGATAAGGCAGAAACGACTATTTGCATCTTCTGAAGAAGATGGGTGACTTAAAGGCAGAAGGCGGTTATGTGTGAGGGGGGGGGGGTCCGCTTCAACGACATCCTCCTTGCTTTTTATTCCAAACCGATAGAATAGCCTAGATGATAAAAACACGCACTGTTTCTATTATCTGTTGAGATTGTTTCTAACTCTGGTAAGATAAATGACCTTGGATCACCTCAGCAGATCATCTGAAGGCAGAGTCCAGGCAAGTCTGGACACATGGGGATCTCGCGTGGATAGTAATTTTGGGGCTCTTACTAAGCCGCTGCCTAACCGGCAGCTCAGGCAGTGCTCAAGCGGCGGAGATATCCCCCTCGAAATTGGACCCCGCGATCGTATTTCGCATGGATCCATGGCGCAAAGCACGGGTCCTGGGGCGAAACTGCCATGAATCCATGCGATTACGGCGGGGTCCAGTTTCGAGGGGAAAATCTCAGCCGTTAGAGCACTACCTGCGCTGCCGCTTGGGCAGTTAGTTAGGGCCCCAAAAGTACAATACCACTCTCATAACATGCAAAATTTCCGTGAATGTCGCGAAATTCCGAATTTCCGCGAACTTTCCGGAATTTCGCGAAATTCCGGGAATGTCGCGGAATTTTCGGAATTTCGCGACATTTTCGGAATTTCGCGACATTTACGGAAATTTTGCACATTCTGTGAGCGGTATTGTACTTCCTCTAGACTGCTTTAATACATCTGTTTATAGAAGTCAAAAATTAACAACTGATCAATCTATTTTTAGGAAACTTCATTCTGTCTCTTGGATCTTATGACCGCGATTGCTGCCACGGATGCCGTTTTGATTTTCCAGATAATAAGCTTCTATGGTCATAATGGAACAAAAAATGGGAAGAAAATGACGCGATGTTTCCCTCAATTTTCCAAAGAAGCTAGATAGAACTCTTCACGGTAACATGGCCACGACAGGGCGTGCCAATTTAAAGACACTCAAAAATTAAAAGTGGAAACATTGTTTACACAACGAATAAGAGATACACAGAATAAGAGAACTTTTAGGCTGGATTAATTTTCTTTTTAGCAATTTTAATTCAATGTGTTCTTCGCTAAACTGCGTAAGGAGGATTTTTCGCTTGATCTTCTATCAAACATAGCTGCCTACAAATGATTGACTTTGTTGCAGAGTGAAGGCACTTAGAAAATACCACACACTCTTAGCAAAGTATTTCACGTTGAATTTCCCTGCAAACACGCTGCACAATGCTTTATTTCATCTTATCACAAGAAGAAACATGCAATGAGGAAAAGTGCTCTTTTCATTCAGCAAAATTCCTTCCATAACTTGCAGGAACAGTTTCTTCGGCATGTGTGATTGACAACTTTGCACTTCTTTTCACATTCATCCCTGAAAACACAGCATTTTTGTCGCGCATTAAAACAACGTAATTTCACTCTTACAAGAATTTCGCTTCTTCTGGCGTGATGGTTCTAGCATACGTTAGCCCTAAGAAACAGGCTCCCAGGAGGAAAAGGAAAAACAGGAAGTTCATAGTTATTTCCAGCAATTGAGTGTGCTCTGAAAAATTCTGATGAATTTTTGGGTTTGTTTATACTGGTACACGAGAGAAAAGCGACAGCACAGCGTTTATAACTGATTGAGTCTCCTTTGCAAGAAATGGATATTGAAGAAGATGGATCGAAGCGTCTTGCTGTTAGGAGATTAGAGAAGTCCAATGAAAGTTGCTTTGGGCTTGTAACCAATGAGTTGATCTGTAGTGTGATGCTCGCCTTTCAGTCAATTTTCCACTGAAGTGGTAGGATTCGTAATAATAAACGGTGTTTTCTCTCTTTTTCGCAGATTGTCCACTCTTCCATATCCAAAGAAATATTGCCTGGATAAGAGCAAATCTTTTTAATTATCTAAGCGAGCATGAAAAAAATTTATTCGCAAATGAAATTCCCGTAAGTTCTCGAGAAATTTATTTAGACTATCATACTTTGGTAATCAATGACCATCAGGGAGGTACAAGTACCGTGATTGAAGGCGGCAATTCTAAGCGGAGTACTGGCGTTGATTATAGATTAAAAAAGTTCTCGAACTCTTGGAAAATTCTTCTCAAACTGCTATAATTGAGCTGTTTGTGAAGTGCAAGTTTTGCTGCAGGGACAATGTCCAGCTTATCTCGAAAAGTAGTCCATGAACGCCTCCCAGATACACGCTCTCTCAAAAATAGGCCTGTTTCTACAGGATGGTCGCAGGACAATTATAGCTGAAGAGGCTCATATGTAAATGCTGTGCGCCTATTACTGCTGCTTTGATGATTTTGAGTAACGATTTTGGAACGCTATACGTGATAAAAAATTTCTAAAAAAAGTGTGAAATACTGATATTTGCATCCAAATTCCTCCATTTTCTGATTCAGTAAATTTGAGGTGTTCTCTTCTTGGCAAAGTGAGCCAAATGTTTCAACGTTCAAAGGACGTTTTCTAATATCTCGCGCATATTTTGCGAGAAAAGTTGCGCTGAGGTGGATTTTGACTGCTAGTAATATTTGCGCATATAGCAGAATTTGAATGCAACTGCAATTTTGAAGTCGACGAACTCCCCATTCGGTTACTTTATACTGAAACGATTCTTTTTGTTCTGTAAAATGGGCAATGGATCTTTCATCGTCAGAAAGACTTTTTTTATGTAGATTAGACAGGTTTTGATACCATTATAATCAAAAGGTGATATCTGAAAGAGTTTCTTTGCTCTTTGTAACCTCAGAAAAAGTGTTGGAAATCAAAAAAATAAAGGCCCTTGCACTTTTAACAGCCTCATATTTACGTGAGCTTTTTCGCATAGCAATGAAAAGCGCAAACTCTGGACTTCCCTAAAGATTTTTTCCGTTCGCGCAAAGTTTTATTTCGTGAAGAGCACTAAATGCGATTTGCATCTTGTAAGAAAAAGTATCAAAAAATCTTTCATATCTTCAGTCTCTCGTGCTTAGGATCAAAGACAATTGTAGCATTAATGCATAACTGAAAGTTTAGGAGTAGTTCCAGAATTGCTATTGCAAAAGCTATCATCTATTAGAACCAAGAAAACATAAGCAAAAGAAATTTTATTAGGTGACTGTCGGATTTAGCTGCAGGTGGTATATATATACAATGTGTTTGTGACTTCTATGACTTCTGTGGCAATAGCTTTTGTGACGTACTCAGAAAAAAGTTTGGATTATAATAGTTTTTGTATGCTTCGAAGCTAAAGAAAACTTAAATTAAGCTACTTAAAAGTGACACCAAACCATTGCATCATTAATCTTTTCATTTTCTTTGGTCAATTCGAAGCTTAAGATAGATAAATCCGTTTGTTTTCTCTGCACCGTGTACGGAAAAGTCTTATATCTTGCTCAGATCAGCTCCACTTCAAATTTTTTGTTACAGATGCTGCTAAATCTTCTGTACATACCGATATTTGTCTCTACATTCTCCAACCAACTTTTGACTATTAGTATAATGCTTTTATCGAAAAGAGACATCCCTTTCAAAATAAGAAGATAATCGAGCCATCGGAAAACGCCAATTTGTGAACTGACTCATTTACATCGCAGGCTGTTTAGGGCTGTTAAATCCTTAGCCTGAATATGTTCGCTGGGAATTTGTTACAGCACGTGACCCACAATTCTCATATCGCTACAATCTTTGATCTATTCGTGCTAATGGGAGCGAGATTTGAGCTGCAGTGGAAAATTTGAAACTTTTTAATTTTCATAGTTGCAAATTCTGAGAGGCATCAATGAAACCACCATTACCATCATTACTTCGAGCTCAAAGTGCCATTATCTTATATCACAAATTTATATTAATTGAACAATCAATTTACTCAACTAAATCAATCAAAGCAATATGGAATGTAATAACAAATTAAGAATATAGGCGTATCAATGAAAATCACTTTTGAAGCATAAAGAATCGTACAAGTGAACGTAAGAAGAGTATTCTTGATCTTAGGAGACCACTTCATTGAATATACACAAAGCAACAATATGAAAATTGTTATTATATTAAAATTTTCACTTTGCGCAAAACCATGTGGAGCGCTTTGATGTGGCATGCGCTGCCAAGCACAAGCAATACAATATATTCTCTAAACTTTTTAAGATACACTTAGGCTGTCTTCATACTGATTTTATGTTCCGAAACAGTTCCAGCACAGCGCTCGAATTGTGCGCTGTGCTGGAACAGCTCCGGAATTTACGGGTCAGTATGAACCCAGCCTTATGAAACTATTATGCACCAAGTTAGCAAGAGTTGTGGAATTATCCGATTTCGCTGCAAATGAATGCAAAACATACGAGAACATATAAACATAAACATATATGGAAAAAACATAGGCAAAGCTGCAAACTTATCTAACTTTGAGATGTGAAACGATGATTTGAAATACACGATGAAATTGATTTGAACTGGAAGACATTTTCAGTAATCAGATTTCGTGCTGTTGGAAAGCTTGCCTGAACGAAAATGAGAAAAATGACTCTAACATCGTTATGAGAGATGTCCGCTGCTGCATCTCAAGCCTTCCAGCTACACTGGTTGTGAGCTAGTCTTACAGCTACTAGAGGAAGCTCATTTGGCGAGTCAGATACTTGGGTGGCTCTTCTGAAAACGAATTTCTTGATTTGTTAGACTAATTAAGTAGTCAATTTTTTATGAAACTATTATTATTTTTTGAACAACGTATTCATGTGAGAATACGAAAGCTCTCTGCCAATGTAAGAATTACCATATATGAAATATAGGGTTGCCCCAAATTCTGCCTCACTATGCAAAAAAAACCTCCTTCGTATGGTGAATGAATTCTTACTCTGACACAGACGCATATAATATTCCTGTTGAGCATCTCAAGCAGAACAGTGTACAAATGATAAAAATTGAGGTTTCGCTCCATTGATCGATGTCCTTTAAGATTTGAACAGTCATTTCGAGGGCCCCAGACCACATTTCTCCTTGAATTCGTTCCCTATTACATTAAGTAAGTCAATCTCTAGCAATGGTGCTTCTTATCATTGTGTCTGGTACGGGTTGTGCCGGCATTATTTTCACTCTAAACCCCTCAAACCTTGAATTTCACTATTTCACAAATGCTATGATTATTGTTATTTTGCTGCCAAAAAATATGTAGAACATAAAACCGAAAAATGTCATAAGCAGAAATAAGTTAACTATCGGGCGTATCGACATACATACGTAATTTTGGGTTTGTACGTTATACAAATAAGTTTGAACAATTGATTTGGGGCACTCGTTCTGAGTGACATAATTTTACAGTATGTTAAGGCATTTTTAAAGCAAAATGGTGGCATTAAATGTTGTTGCTAAGTGTTGTGTTGCTCAACAAATGCAAGCCACATACGGGCAATTTTTGGTAGTTAGATAAAAGAATTTTTATGCTGCCTAGTGCAGATGGTCTTTAGATTGCCTGTTTGAAGGAAAAATTGCTGATATGTACAGGGTGTCCAAAATTACCATCGCGTGTTTCTTTGAATGTTAGGAGGATTTGAGGAGGACCTCATAATGAACCAGTGAAATTGAAATTTTCCGCTTTTTTTGAAGAATCTCAAATCCTTTTGATCCATTTGACAGCCGAGGTGTGCTCTGCGCGCAGACACAACCAAGAATTTTTTTTGTCATCGTCAGAGGCTCAAAAGTTAAGTCACAACCGCTCTTAAGCTCCAAACACCTCCTCCAATGGCACACTCGATTTTTGGTGTGAAAGAGGTCCGGCCACCAGAGTATTGCCGATATTGCAGTGCGCTACACTTTAGACGAGCACGTGTGTCTCTTCTCGCTGGGCAATTTGCCGAACTGAGAGGTATGTAATGCCGTGCAACCGTCGCCATATGCGTCTTTCATTTCCAGTCTCACTTTTAATTGTTTTCTGAATTTTCACGTTCTTTCATTGATTGTGCTCGGCAGCTCCCCCTTTAAGCTCCCGCGGATGAAGTCTCGTTATCTAGCGGTCGAGCAAAGTGATCGTTATAGCTTTTGAATAGTGTCGCGTTGACGCGCGGGGAAAGTATGTAACTTTTGTGCAGGTTCTGTACCGTGAGCGGAGAGGGCTCGTAGCTTTACTACGCGGAGATCGGATTTTTCTGACATCAAGTACTGAAATCAGTTTGGTGATCATCGCGACTTGGGACGAGGCGGACTCGGGTGCATGGTTGTGCAGCCAGTCATACGAGGCAAAGGTGCTGAGCTCATCGAGCTTTGATATGGTGCATAGGCGCATGGAAGACGGAAGATTCGGTGGAGTCGCAGACTGAGGATAGCTGGATAACATCAAGGACGTCATTATGGGAACTCGCCACTTCATCTTCTATGCGTGCACAACGGACCTAAGTCTACCACGCTCAGCAAAGAAAATTAAGAAACAAAGAGACCAGTAGACACTTGGACAAAATAGTGGCAAGAATGCAGGAATGGCAGCGATGAGTGCGACGTCAAGCATGGGTATCCAGCTTACAAACAATTTAGAGTTGAGAGGTAACGTGCAGACTCTCATGACGATGGTTTGGGTCCTTTTTCTCATTTTCGTTCAGGCAAGCTTTTCCTAACAGCAAGAAATCTGCATACTGAAATTGTCTTTGAAATCAATTTTGTCGCGTATTTTTGACAAAGTGGATGCGATGACTGGTTACACATACTTAAACACCTATGGAGACAGAAAAGTGTGCTTTACCAAATGCTCTGAGGACAGGGATCGCATTGCACTTACAATCTGCCCCAATCCCAACCAGGCCAAAATCGGCATGGCGGGTCCGCGTCACTAGGGTTTCGCGGTCACGCCTACGCTGCTTCTCTGATCTCTCTTCAATGCTTTTGCTCTCTCTGACAATGCGCAAGTGCAGTGCAAACGCCTAGCGCTGCGAACGCGCAAATTTACGCCGACGGTTCGGCCTGGTCCCGATCGGGACAGACCGTACACTCAGAAGACAGGTAATCCGTATGTTTATGTTTGTAATTCTCCTATGTCTGGCACTTGTAGAGAAATCGGCTCAACCTAGCAACTTTTGTTAACTTGGTGCATCATAGTTTCATAAGGCTACTTCATACTGAGTTCCGGAACTGTTCTAGCACAGGCACAATTCGAGCGCTGTGCTGGAACTGTCCTGATTATACGGATCAGCATGAACTCAGCCTGAGAGCCGCATGCATTAACATTCTGCGGGGAAGGGGATTGCAGCTTGAAGGAAAACTGAATTTCACGTTGTTGTCTACCTATCCGTAAATATTTCTACTATCCTTGACTACTAACATATTAAACAGGAGCGAGAAGCTGTACAAGCCGCATTTTCTAGCTTTTTATATGATCCCCTGATGATTCGCAACCAACAGCCTTTTCTTTAAAGTCTTTTTCTTTCTTCGGAGTTAATGAAAATGTGCCAGAGTTTCACTAATTATCGATGAGAACAAATAATATATTAGAGTCTTAGAAATCGAGATGAACCTCAAGCCGAAAGTTAGGTGCCGAGAATTTCAATATTACCGTAATTCTTATCAGCAGCATGCTCAGCACTGTCAGTTTGGATAATCAGTACAACTTTGGAATGCTTTCGTTAACTTCGAAGAAAGAAGAGTGACTTTGAAGAAAAAACGGGCGGTTGGGCGTTGAGGATCATCGGAGATCATACGAAAAAGGGGAAAATGCTGCTTGTACGTCTTCTCGTTTCTGTTCAATATGTTAATAGTCAAGGATAGTAGGAGTACTTACGGATGGGTAGACAAGTAAAATCCAGATATCTGGCGCTTCAGGATTTGAAGCTTTCTTTTAACCCGCGATCCTTCTCCCCAGTGGGTATGTTAATGCATGCGGCCCTAAGTATATTTCAAAAAGTTTAGATATTACAGTGTATTGCTTGCTTGGCAACACCTGCCACATCAAAGCGCTCCCCAAGGTTTTTGCTTAATTCAGCTTATTAATAAACTAGGCTTAGACTGTCGTGGCAAACATAGTCATGCGCAAAGTGAACTCTTTGATACGTGCGTACAAAAATCTAAGTTTGTTGAAGACAATGACATTTTGCATATCACTGCATTGTGTACCTTTAATGCTTCGGTGGTCTCCATCTTTTACTCTGCATTTGTACAACACTTCATGGTTCGAGACCCTAGTGTAGAAAACAAGCTTGCAAATTTTTAGCTCAAAATAACTCGTTTCCCGGTAATTTCTACTGATACGCCTCTCCTCTGAATTTGCCACTACATTCCAAAATGCTTCAATTAATTTAGTTGAGCAAACTGATAATTTGTGATTATTATATGTTTGTGATATTAGGAAAGTCATGTCACTTATGTCACTGCGTTAAGAACGGAATTACTTTCTGCTGAGGGTTGGAGAAGAAATTAGCTGTCCCAACAACGCAGCGTGCTACACCTTCCAACATTATGAGGTGGATTCCATGTACGAAAAATGTGTGATGTTTAATTCGAAAAACCAGAATTGATTTCATGTGAACATTTGAATTGCGTGTGCCTTGAACTAGAATATAACTCTCGCAGGTCAGCCAATCATCAAGGGAACTATGACGTTGGAGAAGAGCCAAATCGTGAGCATGCTTCACAACAAGATACCACCTATAAATGGGCATCTGCTTATCCTCTCTATAATATAAATCTGAATCCAAAAAACGCGACAACTAGGATGCTCCGCGACCGTGTGTGGTTATGACGTTGTTCTGATTAGACGCCAGTTGCAGAAACTGCCACCAAATATCAGGAAAAGCGGCGGTACTAATAAGGAGAAGAAGACGCTGGTCGAAGCGCGACGAGAGAGTCTCACAACACGCATGGTGCACTCTGCTGCCGCATTTGCTATGTTGAAAAAGATTGCTTGCATGGCTCCCTCGTTGAACTCATTCGTGTACATTCACATCGAAGGATTCCATGATACCATGTCTCAAGTTAACATTTCGCAACCTATCCAAAAACATGTTGGTTTCGAGATGAGCCAAGCATGTCTGAGAAGCGGCGAAAGAATTTTGTTGAGCAACCATGCTATCCTATCTGTGGGTCCTCCAACACTACTTATAATGGGCCTTTGTATGTACAGGGTCCGTGGAGGCAAAAAGTATGTCGCCCGAGATGGGTCTTTATGAGAACTTACAAGACGGTGCAGTCAAAGAGATCGCATTTGAGGCGAGTAATGATGCTCTTAGAAATCGCAGCTGTTTCTGCGGTGTCTGCCCAGGTCCTGTTTAGCGGGCTTTACTGTTTTTCGAACTCTTGTCCAGACGTGGGCGGTACAAAGTTCCATCGTCTAAATAGCATCTTGTTATGGCTATATTAGGTCACCTGGAATAATTACAAAATCGCCGTCCTTAAAGGCAGTGGCTAAATCGAACATCTCGAAAATTTTATATGGAAGGTTGCTTTGCACCCCACACATGAGAACGGAGCAGGTCCGAGCGCACAGCATGCTGCTCCTGCCTAGAAAATTGCCCTTAATCGGTGCGCGCAAGCTATTATACGTGCTTAGACGAGGTTGCGATATCTCTCACACCGTCAGAGGCGGCATGCCGCAATGATATAAACATGAAGGTCCCACAAGGAATCTACGTCTTTAACTAGGGCGGCGTTTCACCCGTACAAATTCAATGAGAGGCCTTGAAAAATGCTGGTTTTTGCTATTTTCACGTTCTTAGAGTGAGTTTTCGGAATAGCGCGTCGATTACTCCAGAAAAGCGAAGAAACCCACAAGAGGATTTGCCGCACCGCTGCCTTCAATGCAAAAGCAGAGATCATGTAACTCCTGCAAACCTAGTCTTTTTTCCGCGTGCAAGATTGCTAGTGGTGTATAATTCAAGGAGCGCTGTAAAACACTGTAAACCGAACAGGCAAAGTGCAGGAACTTGCAATCTACGGAAGGGGCAGGCACTAGCGGCTTGAATAGTAAAGTAGGAAACGGCGGGACTGGCCAAGTCTATCGTTTGCGTTTGGTCGTAAGTGTTGCGGTTCTCGACCTTGTCTACAGCGTAAGCGGTCGTGAACGTATTGAAACTTTGCCATGATTTTGCGTACAACCATAAGGCCTATTGATTGCACCGGTGAAAACCTACGGTCCAGGTCAACAGAAAGGGCGATGTTAGAGATGAGTGCATCTTATATATAAAGCTGAATGTCTGTTTGTCTGTCTGTCTGTATGTCTGTCTGTATGTATGTACGTATGTTCCGAATACAAATTTTTATTTCTGAACCGATCGGGACCAAACTTGGCACACATATACTTCAGGGCAGGGAGCGTGTCATAGGCTACTTTTCGTTATCGATCGATATCGATTTTATTGATTTTTTGCAAAATTCGAGCTAGAGGGCTGGGATTTTGCACAGGGGGGTAATCGAGCATGGATTTTGCACAGGGGGGTAATCGAGCATGCTGATCAACCCCGTGGGGGTGATCAGCATGCTCGATTACCCCCCTGTGCAAAATCCTAGCCCCCTAGCTCAAATTTTGCAAAAAATCGGTAAAATCGACATCGATCGATAACGAAAAGTGGGCTGTGACACGCTCCCTGCCCCGAAGTGTATGTGTGCAAAGTTCGGTCCCAATCGGTTCAGAGATAAAAATTTCTATTCGGAACATACGTACACGGGTCTAGCTGGCAGGCCCGGCGGAGCCGGGCAAGCCAGCTAGTTTCCAATAACGGTAACCCGGGATCCTATGCGTGCGCTGGTAGAAATGGCTAAGTTTTGGTGGCTTTTTTGACCAAGCATACGATTATTGGGTACTCTTGTGTACGATACAAGCTTCAATCTATCAACCTCTCAAACCTCCTTTGTAGCCTGGACTTAGCACTAGAACAGGCGCTATTACAAACGCTCTTTGACTCACCCATAATTCTCCGCCAAAATGGAATCGACAGCAAACATTGACAACATTCTTCTTTATAAACACATTCTGGTATTAAAATTTGAACGGCGATCTTCTAATAATCTTCTTCATAAGCACATTTTGGTATCAAAAAATACATCTGACTCATTTTAGTCTTAGGTGATTTTCGCAATATGCGTCGGTCATTTTTTTGACTAATCGGCTTCTTCTGCTAATCTCCTTTACAAGCACACTGCTATCAAAGAGAAATCAATTTAATCTTCTTAAAGCTACTCTTGGTCTCCTTCCTAATATCTTTGACCTGATGGTAGTTACAGTGAGAAAAAAGTACCGTATTACTCGTTGTTGCGCGTACTT
>CATQJL010000316.1:3091618-3162895 GCA_958299035.1 Cylicocyclus nassatus | reverse complement strand
AACCATTAAGCAAGTTCAAGAGCAAATGAACAAAACAAATGATAATGAACAATGCATAACGAACAACTACACCTAAAACTGATGGCGAAAGAGTTTCCTATCTAAAATGGACGGAAAATCCTTATAAGGGAAAGAAAAAGGCAAGAGAAACGAGAAACATTACAGAAACGTCGGTTATACAAACGCCGTCGCGCATATCGATTGGAGCGCGCTTTCCTCCTTAGGAAAAGGGGGTGCTGAGCCTATTTTTGCCTCTAGCAATGGGGAGAGGAGGAGGTTTGGGACCAAATTTTTAGTATATACTAATGTTTAGGCGTAGAGTAGATTTATGCAAAAATTTTGGAAAAATCATGTGAAGTGAGAGTTTTGCCAAGCTCAGCTTGTCACTAGCTTGTCAAATGACAAGCTAATTTGGAAATAAGTTGAGGAAACTCTTCATTCACATAAGTTTTTCATAATTTTTCATACTTTGTTACTTAGTCCTACTGCGCATATACACACCGAATCCCGCGCGATTTCGTCGCCTCTGCGTTGCAAATGAGCCATTTTTCCATTTCTTTGGTAGCGGGAAATTTTCAGAAAAAAGTTTGCCACAGCCTTCAGTCACATAATTTTTCAATGAAACTCCTATGTTAACTCCTACAGGCTTGTGTCCATATACCTACCAAGTTTCCTACCATATCGTCGTCTGCGCGTTGCAAACGAGTCATTTGAATTCACATCTTCATTTACCAATATTGCAAAATTTTCGGAAAAAATGCTTATTACTCGCTTCGTTCACATAAGTTTTTCATAATTTTTCACACTATGTTTCCACTAGCCTCTCTCCGTTTGCTTACAAAATTTGGTACCATATCGTTTCGCATACACTGAGAACTAGTCATGTATGCTGTTACAAATAGCATCTCTTGAGAGACGTCGCGCGTGCGGTAACTAGCGACGCCGCGGTTTGACGCGCGCGAACTCCGGTGTTCGCCTGTTGAGGCACATAACATGTTAAGATACGCTAAGATAAGATGGCTTGTTAAGATAACTTTGCCATCATGACTACAAATTTTTCTTCCGGGGCTCCGCCCCAGACCCCGCAAAAACGATTTCCCCTTTGCTTTTTTGGCCGAAAACGATTTCCAGCTTGTCATTTGACAAGCTCGTGCCGGGCCCTGGTTATGACGTTGTTCTGATTAGACGCCAGTTGCAGAAACTGCCACCAAATATTAGGAAAAGCGGCGGTACTAATAAGGAGAAGAAGACGCTGGTCGAAGCGCGACGAGAGAGTCACACAACACGCATGGTGCACTCTGCTGCCGCATTTGCTATGTTGAAAAAAGATTGCTTGCATGGCTCCCTCGTTGAACTCATTCGTGTACATTCACATCGAAGGATTCCATGATACCATGTGTCAAGTTAGCATTTCGCAACCTATCCAAAAACATGTTGGTTTCGAGATGAGCCAAGCATGTCTGAGAAGCGAGAAAAAACAAAAAAGAATTTTGTTGAGCAACCATGCTATCCTATCTGTGGGTCCTCCAACACTACTTATAATGGGCCTTTGTATGTACAGGGTCCGTGGAGGCAAAAAGTATGTCGCCCGAGATGGGTCTTTATGAGAACTTACAAGACGGTGCAGTTAAAGAGATCACATTTGAGGCGAGTAATGATGCTCTTAGAAATCGCAGCTGTTTCTGCGGTGTCTGCCTAGGTCCTCTTTAGCGGGCTTTACTGTTTTTCGAACTCTTGTCCAGACGTGGGCGGTACAAAGTTCCATCGTCTAAATAGCATCTTGTTATGGCTATATTAGGTCACCTGGAATAATTACAAAATCGCCGTCCTTAAAGGCAGTGGCTAAATCGAACATCTCGAAAATTTTATATGGAAGGTTGCTTTGCACCCCACACATGAGAACGGAGCAGGTCCGAGCGCACAGCATGCTGCTCCTGCCTAGAAAATTGCCCTTAACCGGTGCGCGCAAGCTATTATTACACGAACTTAGACGAGCTTGCGATATCTCTCACACCGTCAGAGGCGGCATGCCGCAATGATGTAAACATGAAGGTCCCACAAGGAATCTACGTCTTTAACTAGGGCGGCGTTTCATCCGTCCAAATTCAATGAGAGGCCTTGAAAATGCTGGTTTTTGCTATTTTCACGTTCTTAGAGTGAATTTTCGGAATAGCGCGTCGAATTACTCCAGAAAAGCGAAGAAACCTACAAGAGGATTTGCCGAACCGCTGCCTTCAATGCAAAAGCAGTGATCATGTAACTCCTGCAAACCTAGGCTTTTTTCCGCGTGCAAGATTGCTAGTGGTGTATTATTCAAGGAGCGCTGTAAAACACTGTTAACCGAACAGGCAAAGTGCAGGAACTTGCAATCTACGGAAGGGGCAGGCACTAGCGGCTTGAATAGTAAAGTAGGGAACGGCGGGACTGGCCAAGTCTATCGTTTGCGTTTGGTCTTAAGTGTTGCGGTTCTCGACCTTGTCTACAGCGTAAGCGGTCGTGAACGTATTGAAACTTTGCCATGATTTTGCGTACAACCATAAGGCCTATTGATTGCACCGGTGAAAATCTACGGTCCAGGTCTAAAACAGAAAGGGCGATGTTAGAGATGAGTGCATTTCCAATAACGGTAAGCCGGGATCCTATGCGTGCGCTGGTAGAAATGGCTGACAAGGGAAGCGTCAGGACTCGCAGTGGAGTTTTCCAACGAAATGTATATAGGTTTGTAGGTCCTGGCACGCAACTTACAAAACAGCCTTCCGTATCTGCCAATCGGTCCTCCGGGCCGAGATATAAGCGTTTGAATTTCGCGAGATCGCGCGTCAACACAAGTACGCGCGATCTCGCGAAATTCAAACGCTTATATCTCGGCCCGGAGGACCGATTGGCAGATACGGAAGGCTGTTTTGTAAGTTGCGTGCCAGGACCTACAAACCTATATACATTTCGTTGGAAAACTCCACTGCGAGTCCTGACGCTTCCCTTGTGAGTTTTGGTGGCTTTTTTTGACCAAGCAAACAATTATTGAGTACTCTTCGTGTACGATACAAGCTTCAATCTATCAACCTCTCAAACCTCCTTTGTAGCCTGGACTTAGCACTAGAACAGGCGCTATTACAAACGCTCTTTGACTCACCCATGATTCTCCGCCAAAATGATATCGACAGCAAACATTGACAACATTCTTCTTTATAAACACCTTCTGGTATTAAAATTATATTTGACTTATCTTAGTCTTGAGTACCGTTCGCAAAATGCGTCGCTCAATTCTTTCTGAACGGCTATCTTCTAATAATCTTCTTCATAAGCACATTCTGGTATCAAAAAATACATCTGACTCATTTTAGTCTCAGGTGACTTTCGCAATATGCGTCGCTCATTTTTTTTGACTAATCGGCTTCTTCTGGTAATCTCCTTTACAAGCACACTGCTATCAAAGAATCTTCAAAATCAATTTAATCTTCTTAAAGCTACTCTTGGTCTCCTTCCTAATATCTTTGACCTGATGGTAGTTACAGTGAGAAAAAAGTACCCTATTACTCGTTGTTGCGCGTACTTTTATGACGTTACGCCATTTATTCGGCAACTTTGTGAGGCAGTGGAATTACCCAATCGATCAACACTTGCGCAGTAGAGCAGGAGAACGTTGAAAAATTAGTGTCACAGTCGTTTACAACAATTCTCTATGCTAGTCTGTATCGTATTCTTTTCCAGTGTGCCTTCATAAAGAAGAAGCGATTAGAACAAAATAACTATCACTTTACTAACCATTATTACTTACTTCTCAACTATGCCTCATTCAATTTCATTGTGGAGTACTCACGACCGTATGTGTCGCACTGGGAAAACGGTAACTCTGAGGATGTGACACCCTCGTGCCAAGTAGCTGGCGGCGATACGGTCTTCCGAGAGTTGTGATCATACTCCGTGCATCCGGCTTTCCAGGATGACGTTGTCGAGTCATTTGTGAGTTTTCAGTGCATGAACGATTTATTTTTTTGCTAGTCCGTGATGGAGAACAACTACATTGAAAATAAGAAATCTTAGCTTGAGTGTTTTGATGAATAGCTGTAGAGTCGAAATCGACGTCAGCAGATCACAAGCACTTTACTCTGCCTGAGAAAGAGCTGAGCAAGAGATTGATTGAGGTTCGAGCCAAATGTTTCAACCCACTATTGCTGTGCAAAAGCATACAAGGAAATGTTCGTGGTGCCCTAATCCGTCGCATGTATCGCTCATCGAGTAAGAGGTTAGGGAGAAAATTTTTTGCAAGTTTTTCCAAGATTATGAAGATCTATCGACGGTCATGTGCGTATGAACATATTGGATTCCTCCGTACTCATAGAAATTGTGAACATTTTGCAATCGCCAAAAGGTGCTCCTCCCTTCTTATTATCACTCCTTTCACAACTGTATTCTTTGATCGGAGTGTTCTTGTAAAGGAGATTACCAGAAGACAGCTGATTAGTCTAAAATAATGAGCGATGCATATTGCGAAAGTCACTCAAGACTAAGATGAGTCAAATATTTTTTGATACCAAGTTGTGCTTATATAGAGGATTACCAGAAGACAGCCGATCAGTAAAGGAATTGAGCGACGCAATTTGCGAACGGCACTCAAGACTAAAATGAGTCAGATGTATTCTTTAATACCAAAATGTGCTAAAGAATAATGTTGTCAATGTTTGCTGTCGATTCCATTTTGGCGGAGAACCGTGAGTGAGTCAAAGAGGATTTATGATAGCGCCTGTTCTAATGCTAAATCCAGGCTACAGAGGAGGTTTGAGAAGTTGATAGATTGAAGGTTGTATCGTACACGAAGAGTACTCAATAATCGTTTGCTTGGTCAAAAAAAGTTACCAGAACTCAGCCATTTCTATCAGCGCACGCATAAGATCCCGGTTTACCTTACTGGAAATGCCTTCATCTCTAACATCGTCGTGTTTCAAACCTGGGCCGTTGTTGGGTGCAATCAATAGGCCTTAATGTTGTACGCGAAATCATGGGAAAGTTTCAAGACGTTCACGACCGCTTACGCTGTAGACAAGGTCGAGAACCGCAACACTTACGACCAAATGCAAACGATAGACTTGGCCAGTCCCGCGTTCCCCTTTACTATTCAAATCGCCAGTGCCTGTCCCTTCCGCAGATTGCAAGTTCCTTCACTTTGCCGGTTCGGTTTACAGCGTTTTACAGCGCTCCTTAAATAATACACCACTAGCAATCTTGCACGCGGAAAAAAGACTAGGTTTGCAGGAGTTACTTGATCTCTGATCTCGCAGAGAAATCAGAGTTTCCGTGAGCATTGAAGGCAGCGGTTCTTCAAATCCTTGAGCTGTGGCTTTCTTCGCTTTTCTGGGGTAATTCGACGCGCTAATTCCAAAAATCCACTTTGCGCAAAAATGGCAAAAACCAGCATTTCTCAAGGCCCCTCATTAAATTTGGACGGGTGAAACGCCGCCATACTTAGAGACGTAAAGTCTTTGTGGGACCCTCATATTTATATCAGGCATGCCGCCTCTTGTAAAAAATGTTCACTCTCCGAGGCTCTCATGTGCAGCACGTTTGTATTTGCACGGCAACAACTTGGTTGAAACGGCAATAGCTTTTGGGACAGGATCACTCAACGTACGAAAGAATTTCGGGAACTTGTGATGTGAAAAATGAAAATTGGGAGTGACTAATGTGGAGCAATCAACGCCATGATGCAGCCGGTTGAGAGGTAAGTGTGGAAGTATTGAAGTGTTCTTGTATAAATTTCATTGGTTCCCTACAACTTTTATCTTATTATCAAGTAATGCACTAACATAAAACATTGATAATTGCTAGAAATTCTATTAAGAAACAGTATAAATATGTGAAGTTATGTATGTGAGACACAGTAATCTCATGGCATCAAGTTTCTTTACTGTTTCTTCCCTTCATATTTCTATTCATTTCATCTTTATCCGGATCACAGTTTTGTATTCGCTCGCTGTACTTTTATGTGTTTCATTTGCTCATTGAATTCTGAAAATAAATATTGTTGGGGAACTTGGGTTATGACTGTTGTTTAAGACATTTATCCAAATTACCGTAGTCAAAATAGTACAACAACTTGGTCCAGGGTCGTTATCAGGTTTAAGGAACCAGCCGGAACCTTACATTGAGGTTCCGGCTTTGAACTCAACTCGTTTCTGGAATAAATTGAGAATTTTAGGCATGGACGCTATCGAACTCCTAACATTTATCTTAAGCGGTATCAGGGACGAAACTCCCATCACGACCGAAGAATCTTCCCAGGAATGGAGAAAACAAAGCAGCGGTTGATGGCAGTGTTTCCAAAAAACATGCACACCATCCGGCTTTATGGCCGGTGCTACTGAGTGAAGACGCTGCTCGAGGGACTCACGAGAATGTCGATGCCGCAGTTGTGGCCCGAGAATATCATAAGATGGTGCCGGAAACTGTTTCCTCTAGCTACGTCCGGTTTCAACGGCAGCTCCGGCCAGTATATCCCCAACCACAACAGATGGTGTTTCCACCGCAGAAACGCCAGGGAGCTCAGGTTTCCGTGTTACAGTTGTCCCAGGGAGGCCTGCCACACATTATATAATCATCTTTTGTATAAATACAGCTATAAACTGCAGGCACCCAGGGCTCTTTCCTGGATTTCTACTCGCCCCGCCCAGCCGCCTATTTGGTGTTGCACCCGAGCAGGTCTGGCTGGTGTTTCCTAGATTGCCACGCTAGGAGCCGTTCACTCTCAATCTTGGGGTACACGTCCACGGTGAAACAGTTGGCGACATTTCACGACGTGATTCAAGGACGTGGACCTTATCATCATGCGATGCGCATAAAAATCCATCGCCGATACCTTCTTATCGGTGAGGGCACCAGTGCTAAGATTCCTCTGCCATAGCTCGAAGTGATACCCGTCTACCCCATCCCAGAACATGAGTGGGTACTGCAGGGCATCCTACGACCTATGGGTTTCAGAGATGCGCTGCAACGATTCGCAACGTTTTTGGATGATAACGTCAGGCTTGTGGCTGTCGTCTTCGCCAACCAAGACACCGCCATCTCGCTTACAGACAGAGCGTTGAAGCGTCGTTCATGCTGACCAGCATCTCCTGTCAGCACGGATAACGATTCGTCTGTAGGCATTTAGTCCAGGTTGGTCTTGAAGTCCTTCACCAGGTCGTTGTGCTGATGCAGCATTCTTTGCAGCTCTAACACGACCTCCGACTATGCCACCGATAATGCCGCAACGTTAATTCGCTTGCAGCTGCTCGTCGCAGACGAAGTACAGCTGCAAAAACTTGGGGGCTATTAACGCCATAAGGAAGAGGGATTTAGCTCTTTGATAGACCTTTTCTGCATCTTGAACGTTGGCACGAAGCCCTGTTCTTCAATGTCGGGCGTGGCAACTAGTGCCAGAGGACGTCTGGAAGCACGCATTGTACTTCCTGATGTTCTGCAATAAATGTCTGAACACAGCACTCGTGCCGGACATGTATGAACGAAGCTTCTCAGGCGGCTTACGTAGAGGCGGAAGGTTGACTTTGCCGCTGGAACAGCACATGTCAGGAAGTTCGGCTCTGAACTTCTTGGCTGGACACTTGCCGCATATGACATCCGTCTTTCCGAAAAGCACCTTCGGATGGGTCGAGTCGACCTGGGCATCATAGTTCAATGCCGCGAGATGGAGATCTACCCGCCTAGATGTCTGTCGAGCATGGACATGTCGAGCACGATTACTTGAGCCTTAATGAGTGCGCTGCACCAGTTTCAGCTCTTCGTGAAGCCTCAGTCCTCATTCGACTGCAGTCGAACCGAGACTCGCACTGTTCGGCCGTCTCCTGAGATCTGGCCTCAGCGTTTCTCGACCGCATATCACCGAGTCAGGACTCGTGCTGTTCGGCCGTCTCCGAGATCTGGCCTCAGCGTGTCTCACTCGGTCGTCATCGAGTCGAAAATCATGCCTTTCTTGTGACTCTGAGGTCCTCAGAGCAGCAAGCCGCTGGCGAGTTCGAGAGACTTGCTTCTCGCTGTTCAGGCGTTTGCCTTGCTCTCGCCTCGGCTTTCTGGCACGATTGCCTTCTAGCCGTTCCTCGCGCTGCTCAGAGGCCTCAGCCTCTCTTTGATCCCTGATCTCTTTGGCCTTGGGATCAACTCTTCCGATGGATGCACGCTTTTTGGCGACATCCTGTGCTGTATGAAAGCTTTTTAGGCTCTATGATTCCCGATAGCCGAGATATGTGGAGCCTCTAGGCTTCTCGGTACTCGAAATAGAGCCTGTTGGCTTCTCGGTACTCGAGGTAGAGCCTGTTGGCTTCTCGGTACTCGAGGTAGAGCCTGTTGGCTTCTCGGTACTCGAGGTAGAGCCTGTTGGCTTCTCGGTACTCGAGAAATAGGAGTCTTTCGGCTTTATTTCTTAGTCCTTTATCAGGTCCTCAGGTCCTTAGATCTTGAATCCTCGCTTTTCTCGGAGCTCTCGGTGGTTCAGTGGCCGGCGGCTAGCAGAGGTGAGTGACCGACAATGCCGACATCGGCCGCCTTATATACCCCTCGAAAAGGGGCGGGGTCGGTTGTAATTGGTCACACCAATTCAAAAGGGCGTATAGATTTTGTTTGAAAAACCTATGCTTAACCACACGAATTTATAGGGCGAGGCCATGTGAGGCGCCGAGTCTCCAGTCATTTCTGATGGATGCCTCACGCCGGACTGTTGCCTCAGGCGAGGACAACAATCGGCTGCCTCTGGCGAGGACAAGCATCGGTTTTCACTGGCGAGGACAACCATGGTTTGTTAAAAATCAAACCACTGGCTCAACAAATTAGTCGGGTGACCATACGCTCAGATAATCGTCGGGGGCAGGCGGTCCGCAAATTCGCACTTTTCTGCAGGCGGTCAGCAGAATTTTGGGGCGTGACCAAGTCTTCAGCAAGCGGTACTTCCGTGTTCTGCCAGCGAGCAGCAATACAAAATTTTCTGCAAGCGCTGGTCAGATAAACTCTCTCAGCAAGCGCGAGCCAAGCTTTCAGCAGGCGCTCGAACTCTTTTTGAGCATTTTCGCGTTTACGCCGAACAAAGGTAAAACTCTACATAACAGAGGTGCCATCGGTGGTTTGATTACCCAAGTTTGAGGTACTTTCTCTCTGCGGAAGGTACCTACGGGCTGTGCGGTCCTTCACAAAGGACCGTGCGGCTTCAAATAATTTTGCAATCTCTCGCGGAAAGTCCGCGAAAATGCGGCCATTGCGCCGCCACTGATCCACGAAAAATCCGCATTTGTTCTCCGAGAATATGTCTAAAATTTCGCCAACATTCATACAAGTATCTGCAAGCGGACCGCAAGAATTCAGCGAACTATTTTTCCGGTGCCCGCCTGCACATAAATCGCATGGCCGCCTGCCCCCGGCGATTATCTGAGCGGTCACCTCTTTTCCCAAAACAATTTCCAGCTTGTCATTTGACAACCTCGTGCCGGGCCCTGAGGAGAACATACAAACATAAACATACGGAACAAACACATGCAAAGCATGCGGACTTATCTACCTTTGCAATGAAACAACGAAGATAATCGATATATTTTGATTTTCAGCTCTTACTTTGTTTATCTTTGAGAATTTTTTAATCGAATTCCACTTTTTGGTCTGCAAAGGTTACCTGTCTCCTAAGTGTTGCCCCAATCGGGACCAGGCCGAACCATCGGCGTAAATTTGCGCATTCGCAGCGCTAGGCGTTTGCACTGCACCTGCACATTGTCGAGCAAAAGGATTGAAGAGAGATTAGAGAAGCAGCGCAGGCGTGAAGTGAAACCCTAGGAGAACACCCGCCATGCCGATTTTGGCCTGATTGGGATTGGGGCAGACTGTAAGTGCAACGCAATCCCTGTCCTCAGGAGCACTTGGTAAAGCATACTTTTCTGTCTCCATAGGTGTTTAAGTGTGTGTAACCAATCACCGCATCCACTTTGTCAAAAATACGCGACAAAATTGATTTTAAAGAGAATTTCAGTATGCAGTTTTCGTGCTGTTAGAAAAAGCTTGTTTGAATGGAAATGAGAAAAAGGAGCCAAACTATCGTCATGAGAGTCTGCACGCTACGTCTCAACCCTTCTAAAATGTTGTGAGCTAGATACCCCATGTTTAACACCGCACTCATGCTACCATTCCTGCATTCTTGCCACTGGTTTGCCCGAGTGTCCACTGGTCTCTTTGTTGCTTGATCTTTTTTGCTGAGCGTGGTAGACTTAGATCCGTTACGCACGCATGGAAGATGGGGTGGCGCGTTTCCATAACGACGTCCTTGATGTTATCCAGCTATCCTCGATCTGCGCGTCCAGTGTACACCATATGCAAGCGGAATCTTCCAACTTCCATGCGCTTGGCGCCCATGCACCATATTGGGGCTCGATGAGCTAGCGTCCCTTGCCTCGTATGACTGCCTGCATAACTTTGCACCTACTGCATACAAACCCTGGGGCCGGATAGCTAATCCGGCGCGTCCAACTGCTCCAATAACATATAGGACAAGTCCGCCTCGTCCCAAGCCGCGATAATCACCAAACTAATTCCAGTACATGATGTCAAATCCGCAAGTTTCGGCCGATCTCCGCGTAGTAAAGGAACGAGCCCTCTCCGCTCACGATACTAAACTTGCACAAAAGTTGCATACTTTCCCCGTGAGCGACATTATCCAAAAGCTATAACAATCACTTTGCTCGACCGCTAGATAACGAGATTTTATCCGTGGGAGCTTAAGGGGGGAGCTGCCGAGCACGATCATTGAAAGAACGTGAAAAATCAGAAAACAATTGAAAGTGAGGCCGGAAATGAAAGATGCATATGGCGACAATTGCGCGGCATTACATACCTCTCAATTTGGCAAAGTACCCAGCGAGGAGAGAGACAAGAGCTCTTTTAAAGTTTTGCGCACTGCAATATGGGTAATATATTGGAGACCGGACCTCTTTTACACCAGATGAATCGAGTGTGCCATTGGAGGAGGTGTTTGGAGCTTAAGAGCGGATAATGTCGTGTTTCAACTTTTAAGCCTCTGACGATGACTTGTAGACGAAACGCAAGGCAAAAAAATTGTGTAAATTCATGGTTGTGTCTGCGCGCAGAGCACACTTCGGCAGTCAAAAGAATTTGAGGTTCTTTCGAAAAAAGCAGGAAATTTTGATTTTACTAGTGCATTATGAGGTCCTCCTCAAATCCTCCTAGCATTCAAAGAAGCGCACGCCGGTAATGGACACCCTGTACGAATCAGCAATTTCTCCTTGAAACAGGGGATCGGGGAACAAAAGCCGCCAGTTTGGGATGCCTCCGCAGACTGCTGGTCCTGGAACGACATGCAACAACACTGCGAAAGAAACAGTTGGCCGCGAAAGGCGGCTCAAACTGGCGGCTTTCGTTCCCCTACCCTTAAACAGACAATCCAAAGACCATCTGCATTGGGCAGCATAAAGAAATCGTTTTTCTAACTATCAAAAATTGCCCATGTGTGGCTTGCATTTGTTGAGCAGTACTTAGCACTTAGCAACAACATTTGATGCCGCCTTTTTGCTTCAAAAAACGCCTTTATATACTGTAAAAACATGTCACTTTGAGTTCGAGTGCTTTGAATTGATTGTTCAGACTTATTTGTATAACGTACAAACCCAAAGTTACCTATGGATTTCGATACCGCCTGATACACTGTCAATTTTCTTCTTACAACACTTTTTCATTCTTTATGTCCTCATAGTTTTTGACAGCAAAATAACAATAATCATAGCACTTGTGAAAAAACTAGTGAACAAGGTTTTGAGGGGTTCAGTGTGGAAATGATGCCAGCACCACCCGTATCAGACACAGTGATAAGAAACAGCATTGCTAGAGCTTGACTTATTTATTGTAATAGGGAACAAGGAGAAATGTGGTCTGAGGTCCTCAGGAAGTGACTGTTCAAATCTTGAAGGACATCTATTAATGGAGCGAAACCTCAATTTGTATCATTTGCACTTCAGCTTGAGATGCTCAACAGGAATATGATATATATATATATATCTGCACTATGCTATCTGTGCTAGAGTAAGAATTCATTCATCATACGAAGGAGGCTTTTTTGCCCAAAGAATTTGATTTTCGATAGATACTATATAATATCCTTAATCAGAACTTCAGCAGAATTTGGGGCAACCCTATATTTTAAATACAGTAATTCTTACATTGGCAAAGATGCTTTCGTATTCTCACATGAATACGTTGTTAAAAATAACAATAGTTTCATAAAAAGTTGACTACTTAATTAGTCTAACAGATGAAAATAATTCGTTTTTAGAAGAACCAATCTAAGTATTTGACTTGCCAAATAAAGTTCAATTTATGAATTCAATCATATTTATTGTCATAGTCTCTAGTAGTTGTAAGACTAGCTCATAAGCAAAGTATTTGGAAGGCTTGAGAAGTAGCATGCAGACAGCTCTCATGACGATGTTGGAGTCCTTTTTCCCATTTTCGTTCAGGCAAGCCTTTCCTAAACAGCACGAAATCTTCTTACTGAAAATGTCTTCTAGTTTAATTCAATTTCATCGGGTTTTTTTGACAACTGCAGGCCAAATCAACTAGGAAATTCTCAGAGATAAACAGAGTGAGAGCCAGGAATCAAAAAATGTCAGATTACTTTCACAAGTCATCGTTTCACATCCCGAAGGTAGATATGTTTGCATGCTTTGCCTGTGTGTTTCGTATGTTTATGTTTGTAGGTTCTCGTACGTTTTGTATTTGCAGCGAAATCGCATAATTCTAGCAACTCTTGTTAGCTTGATGCATCATCCTGTATACAGAGTGTCCCAAAAAAATGTAACGTTTGATCTTAAATAAATCCCTTGTCACGAAGTCTTTCGAGGAGTGAGGCAAGAATCTGTAGAGCGAGGTTTATCTTAGAGTCACAGTATGTAGCGAATCATCAAATCGCTTTTGATTACTGTAGGATTACGGTAGGAAATTTGAGGATTTGTGGAAATTAAAAGCGATTTTCGTCTCAGAAGTAAAACCAAACAAACCAAAAACTCTTGTATTGGAGTAGTAGAAGTCGCTAATTCTAAATATGACGTTTGCATCCCACTGTAATGCTTTTTTTATGACTTGTTTCAGGTTAGGGTAAAATCTGTTTTCCCACTGTTGATCAGAAATGCGATTACAATATTAAAAAAGCTCGAAAAACTGTTAGAAAGTTGTGCAGTAGAATCGGCACGCCCAAAAACCTCTCTACACGAAATTCCAGATTTTTTGGAATTTTTTGCATTAAAAGCTTATTTCCATAATGGCGCTGTATGCTAAAAGTTCATACCGTAATCCTACAGATGGACGGCGATTAATGATTCGCTCCATAATGTAAGTCTAACAAGGAAAGGATACCAACATCATGTGACAAACCAAAGAGAGATGTACATCAGTAGACGCGCCTTCAAACGCTGATAACAATTGTGCTTTCCGTTTTTGCGGAACAACTCTTCAAAAGAAGTTTTGAGCATTTGAAAGTCCAAAATTATCAAGTTTTAAGCAGCATAAAATCAGCGAAAAGCTGTACAAAAACACGTAAAGGTGGATCATCAATTTTGTATCAAGTATACTGACTAAGGACGAAACGCAGTCAGTGGAAGTCCGCGTAGTTGTTGTTTTAAAGCTTTTAACTAATTTTAAGCCACCTGAAACATGACAAATTTAGACATTCAAACGCTCATAACTTTTTTTGGAGAGTTGTTCCGCAGAAACGGAATGCAGATTTGGAATTAGCGTTTGAAGACGCGTCTACTGATACACATCTCTCCTTGGTTTGCCAGATAATGTTGGTATCCTTCCCTTGTAAGTTGAACCTCGCTCTACAAAATGGTCCCTCAAGCTTCTCAAAAGACTTCATGACAAGAGACTTATTTACGATCAAACAGTGTTAACATTTTTTTGGGACACCTTGTATATAGCTGAATGTATGTTTGTCTGTATGTATGTCTGTATGTCTGTATGTATGTCTGTACGTATGTTTCGAATGAACCGATCCGGACCAAACTGACACACATACAGGGGGTGCGGCGGGTGTCACAGACTACTTTTCGCCATCGATCGATATCGATTTTATCGATTTTTATCGATTTTTTTGCAGAGTTCACCTACTGGGCTGGGAGTTGGCACAGAGGGGTAATCGAGCCACTGATTACGATTACAATATTAGATACTAGAATAATTCACTACTTTTGTCGATTTTTTGAAAGTTTGAGTTACGGGGCTGGGAGTTGGCACAGGGAATACTCGAGCATGCTGATTACGAATGTAGTAACTGTTTGTGAGAAAACCAATACTTTGTTGTTTTTAGAACCTTGGGTTAGAAAGGTGAGTTGGTACTTAATTGTGCTGACTCAAACGAGGTAATCTTTATCAGTCCTTCATCAAAATATTGTTCCTGTCATCTGGGAGCGGATTTCGGTAAGGGATAAGCGAGTGCGCTGATTACAAAACGGCCTTCCTGAGATAATTCAAGTACTAATGCCACGATCAAACGTATAAGAGTAGACTGGTCATTTCTATAAAATCTCAAAAAATTTTAATTTTGCCCACCGTGACACTAAAATGAGAAGTTCTACTGCTAAGCAGATGTGATTTTCGTTATCAGGAGGTCAGATAACCTCTATGAGCAAGTTCTCAAAGAAATTCGGGTGATTTGATTTTTTCTCGTTCTGTGCCCTGAAGCTCACCAATTTGTTTTGGTCAAAATGTCGATGATCTTGGATTGTAAGGAAACTTCGCCCAAAGAGGTTTTCGAACACGCTGTTTACGAAAATAGTGGTCTTTGAAGAAGACAGAGTCTTTTTGTAGAGATATTGTGAGGTGACTGCAACTGAGTCATGAAAGTTCGTAAATTTCCCTGCACTTTTCGCGAATTTGTCAGAAAACTTGCCTGCTTCCTTTTTCAAGTCAAAATCACTGGGAACTGTGCTATCAAAAGGTGCATGCTTAGGCTCCAGTCTATAAAGTTCGCCGAGTTACAAGCCTACGAAAACACGTCCTCATGAATTTCGCTCGAAGTGTAAAGATCGCGTATTTCGTCGAAATTCCACCCTGAGTGATCTCTACAAAAAGACTCTGTCTTCTTCAAAGACCACTATTTTCGAAAACAGCGTGTTCGAAAATCTCTTTGGGCGAAGTTCCCTTACAATCCAAGATCATCGACATTTTGACCAAAACCCATCGGCGAGCTTCAGAGAACGAGAAAAAACCAAATCACCCAAATTTCACCGCTCTTACCATATCGTCATTCTTACCATCATTGCAATACTCGTCCCCTTAGCTCCGATAGAGCCCACCCATCTACGCTGCATTGATATCATCATTATCGCTCTGATCCACCTTTCGTAACAGTTGCGGAAGCCTTATCCTTTGATAATTATCCAGTTTGCAAGCTTATTTTGCTCTGCTTATTCTTCAGCTCGAGACGAGCTCTTCTTTTGACAGGGCGTCTGAAAGCCGCTTAATTCCTATGAGCCCTTTTCCCCCTGTCCACATGCATTCGAAGAGCAATCAAGCGACTGAGCAAAGATCCGATCAACAAACTTTTCCTGCCCGCAGTCAGTGACAACAAATGGTAAATGGACAACTTTGATGACGATAATGGTATCTAGCAGCAGCAATCTCCTGCACTCAAACGAAGCAGTGATGAAGCAAATGGTACATGGGCAGCTTTGATGACGATTACCTACTCTTGAGCCATGGTCAAAGATGAAAGCTCGGGACGAGCTTTACTATGAAATGGACATGTCGAGACGCAGACTAATTAGATGGCCCGACAGTCCCCACGCCAACTGTGCGGTGCCCAGCAACTCCAGATGAGCTGTGCCTAACCGGGTGACCGGCGGCTTCCCTTCCCCTCTTTTTACTTTATATATCTATAATAAAGATTCTAGTCATAATGTTGTGTTCATATGAAGTAAAACAATCAGGGTGAAGGATTCAAGTCAGGAGAGTGCACCTCCTAGACTTGACATGCTTGATAGTCTGCGGAATCAGCACAATCCAACAGTGCTTAATAGAGTCTTTTATGTTTGATGTGCGCTGCGTTGCGACCTTGTGAGTATACGCGCAGAAAATTTTGCAATAATTGGAAACGGAATTTCAAGGACATGCTGTATACAGTAAGATTCGACTTGACAAGATAAACACAAATCTGCTTTCTGATTTCGAAAATGTTCATTCTAAAGGAAGTTACGGCTAGTAGAACTTGGAACAGCCTAAATTTTCCAGAGTTTATCAGCTCTTCTATCTCTTTTGAAAGAGAGTCATCGGCTGCTGTTTAGCGCATGATAATCTAGTGAAGGAGTACTATCGAACGGTGCCCATGGTAGTCTCCTATGTGTGATGCTTGTTGCGTTACACCCATGCGAAGAGGCGTCGGCATGCAAATTCAAGATTATTGAAAACAAGATATTGGAGACAACCTGTATATCAAAAGATTCGTCTTGACGACTGAGTACAACGCTGTTTTCGGATTTTAAAATACTTATTCGGAAAGAAGTTATGACCCTGCGTAATTTGCGTGATTCACATGAATTTCGCGGAATTCCCGGAAATTTTGCATGTTCTGTGAGTGGTTTTGTACTATAAGAGATAGAGCGATAAAAACTCGCACAGCGTTTTCTGAAGTACATTTCTTACTGTAAGTCAAAAATGATCCAATTATGTGTCGTTCGTCAGTGATAAATGATAAAATGATGATATCAATGACAACGACAGATAAGAATGGCTTAAATTCATGCGGTCGATTCCCACGTTCATCTTCCATATAGGTGTAGAATTTCAGCCCAGGATTCGGCGTGAGGCGAGCTGAAGCAAAAATGCCATTCTAGGTAAGAATTGGCAGCAATGGCATTTGCCGATGAAAAATCGATCGATTGCTGCAGCGAGGGATCTACCAATCGCACAGAGCAATAGAACTAGAAAAGCCTGTAGATCACTTATAATGAGAGAAAGAGCGATAGAAATTCACACAGCTTTTCCTACAGTACTTTCCTTACCATATGCAAAAAATGATCCAAAAATGTGTTATTATCAGTGATAAATGATAAAATGCTTTTATCAGTGATAAGCGTGAATAAAAAAGGCTTAATCCCTCGCGATAGTTTTCGATAATGAAAACTCCGTACCAGAACCTGCTATTCGCGATATACACTGTGGTAGGTGTTCAAAAAAGCGTCATCATAGAGGAAAACAAAGACTTATCACATGTCTACCCCGTCACCACGAATTACGGACATACTGTATATCAAAAGATTCGTCTCATCAAGCCGGAGCCAAATCTTCACGCAGATTACAAATGAAGTTGTTTTAAAAGAAGTTATAGCTAAATCCCGCAAGTCCCGCAAATCCCGCGAATTCCGCAAATCCCGTGAAGTCGCGAATCCTGCAAACTTCGCGAATTCCGAAAATCCCGCAATTTTGGACAAATTCCACGGTTACAACTGTATGAGGCGGCCGATGTCGGCATTGTCGGTCACTCACCTCTGCTAGCCGCCGGCCACTGAACCACCAAGAGCTCCGAGTACCAAGCGAGGACCGAAGATCTAAGGACCTGAGGACCTGATAAAGGACCAAGCAATAAAGCCGAAAGACTCCTATTTCTCGAGTACCGAGTAGCCAACAGGCTCTACCTCGAGTACCGAGAAGCCAACAGGCTCTATTTCGAGTACCGAAAAGCCTAAAGGCTCCACATATCTCGGGTATCGGGAATCATAGAGCCTAAAAAACTTTCATATAGCACAGGATGCCGCCGAAGAAGTGTAAATCCATCGGAAGAGTTGATCCCAAGGCCAAAAAGGTCAGGGATCAAAGAAAGGCTGAGACCTCTGAGCAGCGCGAGAAAGGCTAGAAAGCAATCGTGCCAGAAAGCCGAGGCGAGAGCAACGCAAACGCCTGAACAGCGTGAAGCAAGTCTCTCGCGAACTCGCCAGCGGCTTGCTGCTCTGAGAACCGCAGAGTCACAAGAAAATCGTGATTCTCGACTCGATGACGACCGAGTGAGACATGCTGAGGCCAGATCTCGGAGACGGCCGAACAGCACGAGTCCTGACTCGGTGATATGCGGTCGAGAAACGCTGAGGCCAGATCTCAGGAGACGGCCGAACAGTGCGAGTCTCGGTTCGACTGCAGTCGAATGAGGACTGAGGCTTCACGAAGAGCTGAAACTGGTGCAGCGCTCATTAAGGCTCAAGTAATCGTGCTTGACATGTCCACGCTCGACAGACATCTAGGCGAGTAGATCTTCATCTCGCGGCATTAAACTATGATGCCCAGGTCGACTCGACCCATCCGAAGGTGCTTTTCGGAAAGACGGATGTCATATCTGGCAAGTGTCCAGCCAAGAAGTTCAGAGCCAAACTTCCTGACATGTGCTGTTCCAGCGGCAAAGTCGACCTTCCGCCTCTACGTAAGCCGCCTGAGCCGCTTCGTTCATACATGTCCGGCACGAGTGCTGTGTTCAGACATTTATTGCAGAACATCAGGAAGTACAAAGCGTGCTTCCAGATGACTTCCTCTGGCAATACAGTTGCCACGCCCGACGTTGAAGAACAGGGCTTCGTGCCAACGTTCAAGATGCAGAAAAGGTCTATCATAGAGCTAAATCCCTCTTCCTTATGGCGATAATAGCCCCCAAGTTTTTGCAGCTGTACTTCGTCTGCGACGAGCAGCTGCAAGCGAATTAACGTTGCGGCATTATCGGTGGCATAGCCGGAGGTCGTGCTAGAGTTGCAAAGAATGCTACATCAGCATAACGACCTGGTGAAGGACTTCAAGACAAACCTGGACCAAATGCAGACGAGTATAAGCTCGTTATCCGTGCTGACAGGAGGGCTGCTGGTCAGCATGAACGACGTTTCAATGCTCCGTCTAGATGGCGATGGTCTTGGTTGGCAAAGACGACTGCGACGGGCGTGACATTATCATCCGGAAACGTTGCGAAACGTTGCAGCGCATCTCTGAAACCCATAGTTCGTACGATGCCGCGTAGACGTGCTAACGAAGAGCCAGATCTACGGAGACACTCGCTGCAAGATGTACACCGTGGAATGGCAGAAACGCGGTCTTCCGTGTGCCCACATCTTAGTGTGGCTGAAGGAAAAAATACGCCCAGATCATATCGACAGCATCATCACGGCTGAGCTTCCCATTCGAAAAAAGGACCCTTTTCTGTTCGATATTGTCCTCAAAAATATGATCCATGGGCCATACGGACTACTAAATCCGAGGTTTGCCTTGCATGAAGAAAGGCAAATACACCAAAAGGTACCTCAGCAGCTGATCGAAAGCCTGATGATGAAGGACACACCGCCGTCATTGAGATGAAGGTAGACCATCAAACCGCAGACGTCGTGGTGGACAACAGATAGGTTGTGCCATACACTGTGTCAGAAACTTTCCAAATCAGCTGAGATGTGTGACTGACTCATCCTTGTGCGTATGTCCTTTGAGTGACAAAATTGCACTCGCTATGCTGAAAGGTGTCAATCAAATAGAATTTTAGCGCTCTTTGTCTGAAACGTAAGAGCAGAGCTGCCGAAGATCAGAAAATATAATTGAGAGGTTAAGTATTGAGAGGAGGCCTGAGATCCAAAATTTCTGTGAATCTCAGAGCAATGATTGCTCAATAGAACCAGCTGTTCGGTACTTATATCGGTATCTGGTTTAAGATATGTACTTGTAATCGCTGAACAGACGATTGCATTTGCAAAGGAATGCTTCTGTTCTTATTGCAAAGTTATCTTATCTATTTAGCCAAATTCTCCTTGGATGCAGACAATAGACAGTTAAATTTTTCTATAAAATCTAATTCATGAAGTATGCCCGGCCTTTAAAGGCACCGTCCACCCAAAATTTCGACTTCCGTGTTTTTGCCGTTTCAGGGCCTTCTCATACCCCTGATCCCGAATATCAAGTGGGAAATCCGCGAAAACCACGAAAACCACAAACCACCGTTTTCAGAACCCGCAGAGCTATTTCTTGGGAACGGTGATTGGTTGGGCACGCACAGATGGGCGGGGCGAACGTCACGCCCACTCAAAGGGGAGGAGCTAACGTGGCGAATCTGTCATCGAGCGATTTTCGAAGCAATTTTCTCGCTTCGGAAGCAACTTTTGTCAGCGCGAATTGGATAAGTATACAGTTGGGGCCTCACTACTGTTTAGGCATCAAAATCTCATCGACCCCATTTTCGGGTGGGCGGTGTCTTCTGTCATTCTCTAAGAAAATTGTGGCTTCATATGAAATATCCTCACCAAGCCTCAGACGTGGAGAGTTTCTGCACTCAATAGCGATCTTGAATGTATCAACACACCAAACATTTGGAGATGAAGATGCTTATCTTGCTTGCAAAAATTTTGCACGCCCTATAATAACAAAATGGAAAGATGCGGAATTCAAGGCATTTGGCATTGCAGTGAAACAGCTTTGAAAATTTCAACTATACTTTATCCCTAATCTCAAACCTCATTTTGATGACAGCAAGCAGCAGCTACTCCACACATCTCACAAGGGAAGGATGGTCAGTCGAAGTGGTTTTTTCCGAAGATTTGTATACCCTGTTGGAGAGCATGAAACGCTGATTCCAAACCTGTCTTCCTTATCTGCGGCGCGTTCTTGCACGGGAAGTTATGAGCGTTTATTAGAAAAAAATTGAATGTGCAAATAATATAAAAACAGTAGTAACAATATTCCTTTCGCTTAAATAGGCCAGCGGAAATCTTTCCAGCACTTTTAAAAATAGTTGTTCTTAGGCAGGATAATCCGCACTTCGGTTGTCTCATTCAAGCGCTGGAAAAATTCTAAAAACTGTTTTTATCCCAGAAAATCACTAATTTTTTTGCGCCTTCAAACGCTCATAATTCTTCGTCCAGGAATGCGCCGCAGATAAGGAAGACAGATTTGGAATCAGCGTTTTATGTTCTTCATCATATTATACATCATCTCAAAAGGCTACTTCGACCAACCATCCTTCCCTTGTCAGCACTCACAACTTCATCTCCAAATGTCTGGTGGGCCTCTCAGTAGGTGTTTGGTTTGTTGTCAATCGAATTGTTCGTAAATTTGAGCACTTTCAAATTTACAGTAAAAAGAAGAACGGCAGAATGTGATACAACATCAGCAGCTTCTGTTCAAGAAGATAAGATACCAAAACAGACACAGATTTTTCTCTAGAAAAACTAGGTAAGGACATCTCTGGATTCCCTTGGCTGTACTACTTTAAATAAGGAATCGCTCAAATATAAACATCGGTTGTGAGTTCAACAGTCAGAGCAGGCCGAGTCTTTTACATGCTCACATTTTCTAAATTTTCCGAAGAGCATGGCGTGGCCCCAAAATATCGAGCATCCGGTTTGACATACAACCCATTACAAGCTACTCTACACATCTCAACAACTATTAATTGAAAACTCTCGTTGTGAGTTCCTACAGAATCCGATGTTGAAAACCGATGGAGTAAAGGGAACAAGAAAAGCTGCAATAATTCGTCGCTTGATTTGAATGTACGATCGTAGCGAGTGCGCAGTCTCATTGCTTGGAATCGGCGGATTAGGTTCACAATTTTCGAAAACACGAACGACTCTTTCTGTTTCGATTTTATGGCTGCAACATGTTTGGTAGCTTTCAGCGATCAAACTCGTATCATTTTGAATTTGCCAATCTCTCCGCATCCATGAGTACTCATAAAAACTAATCCCAAGCCAGCTCTGCTTTCCATTTTGTTTTGGCTTCCGCTGAATCCATTAAAATAAGAGACGAGGCAACGAAGGTAAGCTCTGCCGAAAAAATGCGCACCATCGTTGCCCGCTGAAGCGATTAAGCCTTCAACTAATACACGATTTTTCTAGTTAGATTCTCCTGAACAGTTTACTTGTACGGTACCCACGAAATGCTCAATAATCAATTGCCTTTTGTATACTAACTGTGCAGTGCTGCTTTAGATTCAGTCAGAGGGAGGCTTATTCCTTTAGGTAGGTGCTTTGTCACCTATAATGTGAATCTCTTCTGCATGAGTCTGCGTATAGAAAATGCTTGATAGGCTCTTGAGCCCTTTTTTTTACTAGCTCGTATGGAACCTACGCTTGAGAACTTTTTCCTCGCAATGAGACAAATGCGTTTCCTAGACCTCAATCTGCTAAATGTCCCTCTAATCCAAATTTCATCTTGTCTCTTCATCCATCCATTCGTTCTCATGCGCTGTCCTTTAGTCGCCACGAATTTGTTCGCTTGTTGTTTTATTTTGCAAATTCTGGACCCCAAGGTTCTCATTTCACATAGTCAGCCTAGACTTGCAATTAAACGTCGTCACATCACCGATTTTCTCACCCACTTACCGAATAATTAATAGCTGCAAACTTCTCAGAAAAGTTATCTCAACGTACACTGTACTTTTTTTGTTCAAGATTCACAACGAATTGCTCTTGAGCAAGGTTATTGTCTTCTGCAATTTTTCTCGTGAAAATCTTCGAAGCAATTTTTGCCTAGTCTTTTAAGTAGTATTGCAACTTTGCAAGGAGCTCGATTTAGAAGTAAATGCTATTTTACTTTAATCCGTCCATCGCCGTTTTTGCGCACTATAAGACAGTTCAATTTGGTATAGGTAAAGACTAGCCATTTGTTGTGAAGCATAAACTAAAAAAGATATACATTGTACATTTGTAAATTCTTCGTGTTTTGTTTGCTAGATATGCTAAATGGTCCAGTAGTAGTGAATACTACATTTCCGTTATATTTTTCGTAGCGAATCCAAGGAAACAACGAGAGTTAATCAAAAACGGAAAAAGAGGAATGCTATGGGTCTTGGTGCAGTCTGATGTTGTCTCTTGTTGACTTCTACAAGAAACAGTTGTTATTTATGTATGTGCTCGTCGATAGGGTATCAGTAACCCCAGTCATCCTCTTCGCCTTGATTAGTCATCATCGCTTTTGCAATCCCTTCAGTGATTCACTAGAAGACGAGTTGTACTCTCACTTATTCAACACGCTTTAAGGCGTGTTGCAAAAGCAAAGGATATAAATTAAAGACAAAACAATGTCGATTTGCAAGAGGCGAATCCAAAAGACTATAAAATTTTATCGGGTCCAGTTCTAGTCCAGCTGGATTTTCCTCTAACAATCAAAAAGCACTAACAATCTGCCAAAATAAACATTCCCAAAGAAAATATAAATTTGATGCAGCTTGTATGAGATAATGTAGGAGAAGAGTAATTATGGAATGGTGACGAGTAGAAGAGCGGTTCGAACGGGATGATAAAGAAATATCAGATTTTTTCCAAAAGTTGAGGCAAAAGTCTTGAAAAGAAATTTTCAAGCGAAGCTCTTACGCAGCTGTAAACTAATGCGGATAACTGTTTTATATTATTCTCTTTCAAACCTGTATTTTTTGTTTACCAAAACTCTCATGATGTACCGGGAAAGAGAAAAAAGAGGGAACCATTATTATCCTTATTTAATAAAATCAAGTCTTGCCGCTCTGGAGTGGATGTCTCACAATAGTCAGTCAAGGTATTAGTTTCTTAGCATTTCTTAATAATAAGAACAAGAATGTTTATGTACATGTTCTTGCTGTTTATCGCACGACCTTCTACGAAAACACTAAGTAATGGCATTGATGAGTTCAAGAATAAAGCGCTTTAACACCTGAAGGGTCACCTGAAGGTCACACCTGAAAAACTTCATTTAAGGCATTTATGCTTACGTGGCCACTTAGCAGGTTATTACACTTAACAAACAATCCTACGCCCTTGAATACCTTTTTCTCTTCGACTTGTCCGCAAGATCTTCCCGGCGATTTACTCGTGCTTTAGAGCTTTCACCTAATAAAAAAAACCACAAAATTTTGCAATGACAGATTTTTATTGCCTCGTTATGCACTTGCTTTTTTGTCTTGTCGTCCATTGGGTCAAGTGAGTAGTTATTCAAATGTCTTCCCCAGTATCTGTACGCGCTGATTACTCAAATGCCCTTCGAACATTTGCACCTGCCTTTAAAGCGAGTCGCATGAATATCGCTGTTCTTTGCAGATTGTTCCGTTCGAACGGTAAAAGAAAATACCAGAGTTCATCCGTTAATTCGTGGTCTCTACAATGTGCGGTCGAGACTCCCCCCACTCATTCGTTCACTAAACGATGCTATAGCTGGAGGTCAACCATAATTTCTATGTGCTCATTCTATAAACATCGACGTCCTTGGTAAATCGAGGATAACCGCCAACATTTTCAGTTCGCTCGCCGCCAGCTCGAACATATATTGTTCTCGCTACCTCTGAAAATATCGACTGTATCTGGCCTCGCCACTGAGGAAAAATGGAAAAAAGTGAAAAGGTCTAAGGCGAGCGCATCCTTTACCATTCATATAGATGGCTGCACATTTTATAGAATCATCAACAAAATTTGCGATTCTATGCGCTGAGTGGATTTGCTCGGCCCCGTCTCGTTTCTATTTCTCACGTTCATCATTTTTCTGCACCGATAGACGCTGCTGATCTCTTTGAACGCGAATTCATTCCGACAGGGTCATTTATTAGAAAAAACGTCGGCGACAACGAGGCGCTGCCAGCCTAGCAGGTGTCAAAGGGCGACTACTTCAATTTTTCCGTGTAAGAAATTCATGACATTTTTGCTCGGGTGCAGTGACGGCCCACTTTTCTTGCTTTTTCTTCCCATATCAACCTCTGCACAGCTGCGCCGTTTGCTTCGCTCATTTAACACTTACTCGTTGTTATGCATAATTAATGGCTGCAAGCCTTTAGAAGAAAGTTTGATGCACTTTAGAATGTGCATGTTTGCTTGTCTCTTCTCCTCGATATTTTTACCTTCTCTAGACCGCATATACCATTGATATCACATCGTTTTAAGCTTCGAAAAACAGCCTTCTCCTCTGCTATGCTCCTCCTGGGAGTCTTCGAAGCAATCATCCATAGTGGCTTAAACCCATCTGTCAAATCCGCTTTCACCACATTTCAACTTCTTATAGATGTGCCATTTGAAAGCGCTGCTAACGAAGTTTGTGAAAAGGTTAACATAGTATAACCTTCGAAATCTCTGATTCTACTCCCATACAGTGTTGCAGATTGCTGAATTCGATTTGGGCTAAAAAAATGGTAGACAGCCAATCTAAACAATAGCTTGTGCCAGTCGCATGTGTTGCGTAGGTCAAAATTCTCCAGAATTCTACATCTACGTTATTATGACAGCTGAGGATTTAGAAAAAACCCTAAAGTTCAGTAGGCCATGATTCTTGTTTGACACCATTCTTAAACCATCAAAGAACAGGTCACTCGATAAGCGACTGTTTACTTTTAGAGTAGGTTCTTCTTTGTTCAAAGCCTCACTGCAATTACCACGGGTTTCTATTCACTATCGGTTAGCAGTGTTTCTGTCTACATTTTTCATAAACTTGGAGAAATGAGTGCGTATCCGATTGACCAAATAAAAGATCAACTCAACGATAATATCTCGAAACTTCTGGACTCAAATGCCTCCATCGCGACTCAGCTCGTGTGATAATCCCTGCTCATTTCGTCTCTCGAGACATTTCTCTGGAGGGACGTATTGCAGCGGACAGTGATGGTTTTCGTGGAATTGCAGAAGATAACAATCTGGATGTGTGCTTCATTCTCGTAACGGCTGACTTGGATATAGTTTAATGGAATTTATTTTTTATGAGTGAATGAGCTGTTTAGGATGCAATATGATTTATGATCTTTCGACGTAAGGCTACCTTCTCTAATAGAAAACTTTCAAACAATTTGCGAGTTCTAAGTCAGATTCCTTACATATTACTGAAGATTTACACATCCGTAATGACCTTGTTCATGGTTATCGCAGGTAATCCTTTTGCTCAAGTCGACAAAGACGTTGGGGAAGATGTTTTGTTGATATAACATAGCGAGCGTGCATTGTCAATCATTTAGCTTATTTTCTAAGTTGCAATATCTTCATTTTTGTTAGTTTGGCCATGAGGAGCCATGCTCTTGTAAGACCCGTAATGGAGTAATCAAAAAATAAGAAAAATCTCAGGTGAATTACGATTTCAACTGCACTCACACAAATCTGCAATTCTCAAATGATTACAGAACAACTGTCATATCGTAGTGAGCCAATTTTTCTTCTTCTACACCTTCTGCTGTTACTTTTCAAGCGAAAAGCGCCAAACTGCTGTTTGATTGACATCTTTCAGTCACTTTTAGTGGTGTCACTCAAACGAGATACACACAAGGATAAGTCAGTCACGCACATCCTAACTAAAGTGTTGAAAACTGCTGTCACATTGCTCACTTCAATAGTCTTGCGCCATAAGTGCTGCTGTAAACACTGCTAGGCCTGATCTTGGCAAAAGGCACCGCATTGCTCTAAAAATTTCGGATATCGGCCCTAGCTACAATTTTGTTGTTGCTAGTCGTAATTTTGCAAAAAAAAAGAGACGCAATATCCCGCTTCAGAGTGGACAAATTCTTATTCCATGGGCATCATTCAACTCTGCTCGGCACCCATCTTCAGATATGTAGAAACGCCTGCTTCAACACAGTAGGAGGTCAGAATCCAACAATTTTTTCAGATTTTCTTCTTTCACTACGTTACGCAGTGAATGAAGTGAATAAGCACGCTGAGTGGTCACTACGGTGATATCGGACGACTGTGCGTCTTTTGTACGAAAATTGCGAATCGTATCGTAACAGTTTGAAAGAGCCGTTCCCCCATTTTATCAATGGGTTAGGTATGTGACCGATCTGAAATAGTCAACTCTATCATCTTCTTCCAGATGCAAAACTTCCGTAGTTTTCTTCCTGCACCTCTTCTACACTTACAATGAAGCGCACAAACAAGTATTTAAAGATCACGTGAAAAACATTTTAGACTCGTGTACGAAAATATTCGATAGATCAGTGATACAAAAACATCTCGGATGATCTAGTACTATGTTAGTGGCTCTTTAAAGCAAATTGGAATGACATTCAGAGTCTGCCGATGACCTAACTCTAAAATTTTTGAAATTTATGGCGTGACAAAACATTAATAGTAATAAGGAAAATGCAATATTCTCTACTTGATTTGAATGTCTGTGGCAGCCATTATCGTGCAGAATCATTATCTGCAATCGTCAAACTCACAAAAAAAAACCATCTGTTCGACTTTTAGGCAGGCGGGCAAGACATACGGTATAACGTCACAAATGATACCTTCTGCTCAGTTTTGTTTTTTTCTTTGAAACGGCGAGTAGTTGACCCTAGTCCTATGTAATAAGATCAAAGTACTGTGAAAAGAGCATGCGTTTCGAATTTACTCCCTTCTTTAGAGTGTAAATGAAGAGCACCACTTTCGCGCCAGTTCCGCTTCTCCTTTTGTTTTCAGCGCAAGCCATTGAAATAAGTAGATGGCGGAGAAACAAAGCCTAGATTCCACTAAAGAACCAAAATTAGCTCGAATGCTGCTGTTAAGTTCCCCTTCACACAAAAAGTTGATTTGGAGGTGCAGACGCTACACTTTGTTTAACATGGCTATGTTTTCTGCATCCAAAGAAACATAAAGGATGCGAGACAACATCTCTGTTATCCTACTTGATGATTATTCACCCTCACACCATCTTCACACCTTCACCGGCTGGACCACGCCCTTTTATTAGCGTCATTAATCTCGAAAACTCTTGCAAGGTCTGAGTTACCGCGCATCAATAGCCCCTCATTTACGCGCTGATGATGATCTAATAAGCATCGTAACACCTCGCGCTCAGCCACTCACGCATGATTGCACTCTACTTGGATCGCTCTTATAATCTGCACATGCTTCCACGATTTGTCTACTGGTTTCAAGAAGATTTATCTGTCACTGTACTGACACGGCGTTACCCGAGCGGCTACGTCTCTTGACCCACGCATACTCAAATCACTGACTTTCATTGTGCCGACTACTTCTCATTACTTTTCCTTGTGCAAATGTTCTTTCTCGTTCGTTTTCGTTCGCCTCAAACTCATTCTTCTACTGCCCCTTGGATGAAAATGCAAAGTATTCCACTCTGATGGATATGCTACTCTTTTTCAAAACTCCCAAATCTGCTGACGTCGCTGTTTTCCCGTTCTTTTCCTTATGAATCGCTTACTCTGAACGAATAGAAAATTCAGTCCAAATTTCGACACCAGGATACTTTTCAAGCATGAAATCTAGGTTTGATAGCCGTTGCATTTCATATTTGGACTGGCCCAGCGTATTCTTCTTCTGCACTGCATCCATTAACACCAAATATTCAAGTTTTAGCAGTTCTATATCCCTCTGCTGCTTCCCATGGGAGACTTCAAAGCAATCATCACCAGGGTAAAGCGGGGGATGCGGCACGCCGCACCGGGGGGTCGTATTGAGGAGTCAAAAGGGGGGGGGGGGTCGTAGTTGGGTAAATGATAATAGCGATAACATGATATCCGTATCATATCCATAATTAGCATGTCAATTAACCCCTGTAGACAAAGTGTGAGCGAATTCTGAAGATTCAAGATACTAGGATACCTAAATGAAATGGTCAAATTCCAGCATGGTTAACTTTGTTTCAAAGGTGAACTAGCTATCCGTTTTTGCACTCAAGACAAAGCACTACTCCTTCTTTGTCCACCTCAGGAATCCCGCTTCAGAAGACCTCCAAACTGTGGAATTAGAAGCCAACCAAAATCTCGTTTTTCCCATTTTTCGCTTTTGATCGCTTTGCTCTCACCAAATATTACTCAGAGCTAAGAAGACGAATCAGGCTCAAAACAGTCCTTGAAATCTACAAGGTTTAGGCTATCGATTCGTATAAATATTGTCTGCTAAAAATGTTTTTTTGATATAGTTAATGCGGTGCGGCACCCCCCAAGAGCTGCGGCTGCCGCAGTTTTTAAGGGGGGGGGGGTAGGGGGGGGGGTGCCGCACCCCATTAAGTCTCACCTTCAAAGAGCTTAAACATGAACGCTATCTACATCCGTGCAATCAGTGAACCTTCTCCTCTTTGAAGCAAAAATTTCATTCGAGATCGTTTCTTTCGAAAGAAGTTATGGAACCTTTTTCCATTACATTCACTTCGAAACAAGGCGAAAAAAACATGGGTTCGGTAAGACGCCGGCTCTGCTCCGGTACGTAAGTTGCAGGGACGCGGCAAAATGAATAATTTGAATGCTTTGTACTGTTAATGCGACCATTTTTGAGTTGTTCTTGCTTCCGTGTTTATCTTCGTTTCATTCTCTTTGATCATTGCTGCCATTTAGGGATGGTGCGCTTATGTTAGCAATTTTCCAGGGCATTTCCGATGAAACAAACGCGCTTTTGGACCAACGAAATGTAGCATTTCCCAACCTGCGATCTCTCAACATGACATCTATGGAACTACTGAGCCGTCCTCCTCCACGCAGGTCCTTATTTACATGCTACATTCGTAGCGTACAATTTCCTCTTCAGTCTGTCAACGTGGATTATATGATGAAAGTCCTATTTTCAGGAAGGTCGGTGTTGCAAGCATGGACACTCGTAACGTACTCGTCTTGGGTGAGGAAGACTTGGAAGGAGAGGGTATGCTAGGATTGCGTGAAAACAGAGGGAGGACCATCATTGCCATCACATTCGAATCAACAGCAGCCAGTTTTTGAAGGGTTAGTGTTACAGTCTAATGTCGTGGCCACTTTGATTTTGCTCCTTGTCAGATGCACGTTCTTCAGACGCTCGACTACTGGACCTAATGGTCGACTAGTCGAGCATCTGAAGAACGATTGACGAGGAAAAAGCTTTGGAGGAGGAAGAGGAGCGAGAGCCGCCAGTATTTACATCGCGATGTCCGGCATGCTTTGGTCAATTCACAGATATTTATCTTACTTGCTTTCCTGCATATTGAATTGGTGCTGAGAACTGTGATTTAGGTAAAAGAAATTCCCGGAAGACGAGGAGACATCTCCAAATGATCTGCTACGCCGGTGTTTGACCCATTGAAGGATTTGACAACGCTTGATCTCTCGTATTGGAATAGAGTAAGTGTCAAGAATATGAAGGGGATTGCTTGCGCACTATTTCACATCCTCTACACTTTTAGTTGGAAGATCTCAGATGCATTCATCCGCTTCACCTGACCGCTAATACTGTTCGACGTGCCTGACTTGTATCAGGCCATTGATAGCATCATAACCATGTCGGAATTGAGGTATTTAGCACATGTTTTTTGCATTGAGTTGCTGAGTATAGTGTTCTAGACAAATTCTAGTGAACTGCGAATAAAAGGTTGCGCTTTGTAGGTTTCTTGACTTGTCTCAATCATCGCGCATACAGGACGTTACCGTTGCTTTCCCCACGAACGAATGGCTCAAGGTATGCTCTTTTTTTCTAATATTTTTGTTTTTGTGGTTTTTATTAGTACACTTTCCATAATCTGTTAAAGCTCTTCTGTTTTAACTTGTCGTTTTGATTGTCGTCGTAGTTTTCACGTGAAAGCTTTTTTTCATCTTTTGGGGGCCTTGAAGCACTTGGTCGTTTGGCTTTAGCTCGTTAAAGGCAGTGGCTCGGGAAAATTGCGACTGCGGGCTTTCTACGACTACATGGCCTCCTGGACCAGCTGAGTCCGGTACTGCGCTTGAAAAGATCCCAAGCAATCTCCAAGACCCGGAAACGCCAAGAAAAGCACTTTTTTGACTTTCCAAACGCAGTACCGAACTCAGCTGGTCCAGAAGGCCACGTAGTCATGGGAAGCCAAACCTGTGCATTGCTTATGGGGTGGTGGGAGGGGGGGGGGGGTAGGGAATGGGGGGCGGGGGGTCGTGCCGAGGTTCGGCCCAAGGGGGGGGGTCGTATCCGACGGTCGTGTGCCGCACCTCCGCTTTACCCTGCTCGTCAGAAGGGGGTTTTTCGTTCCAATTCCTCGTCCTTTTAACCCACACAACTGTCTCCCTTAGCGTTGAAGATGAAGCTACTCTTCACTTTCGTTCCATATGAACCACATCGACAACTATAAGTGGCATACTGTAAGAGTAGATCTTTATCGCTCGCGCATTTGCTATCGACATCAGGCATTCGTCAACGTCGTCTCTTGCGTACTGACGTAGAAGTGGTCCAGCATGGGTCGATAATTTCCGTCTCTTCAATGCTCTCGTCATCTGTAGTAGCCCTTAGTTCTGAAGGAGCTATATGGCTATAATTATCGAGACCTGATACCGATACTCCATTTTTTTTCTTTTTTCTTGGAATATTAAGAAATGAATTTCTTCTGTTTTTACGGGACATATTCATATGAATCAGCTAAGAGCTCTCGCTAAACACAATTTAAGAAATTCCTTGCTTTTTCGGTAATCAGTGTGATAGGTATTCCACCTAGAATATCGGTCAGAAAGATTTTCAAGAGGGTTTCTTTCAAGCAGTCTAAAAGAAAAGGACTAGTTATGCATTTAGTAAATATGTATGCTCCTTTGCAAGCGAAACCTTTCGCAGCTAAAGCTTTCTGCTTGTCCTGGATGAAGTGTGTGAATAATTCAAAAGAAGAAAAATTTTTCTGGCTTCTTTATTGCCGTTTTGACTCTGCGCTTGACAATTAAGGAAAGTAGCGTTTTGTTTTTGAATGAAAATGAATTATTTCTAACAATTTCTGCAAAATGCGATTCTGACGCTATAGAAGCAAGGCAAAGGCATCTTACGCATTCAGCTCAGTGATTTACAAGTAATTCACCCATCACCCTATATGGTTATCCTTAGTCTCTTCCATTCATGTTACCATCCAGTATATTGGCAAAAAAATCATTTTCTAAACTACCCATGTCATTTGCTTGTCTATGTGACTGCAGGTGGGTTGGTTGAGAGACTGGGAGTATGCCCTGCAGTCGCGAATTCGTACCAATATGCTGTCATTCCCAACAATTACAACTGCGAGGTGGCACTTTTCTCAGAGTAATTGTACCTCTACATAGAACTGTTAGGTTACAAGGACCGTCCCCTAATGGCATCGTTCTGAGGCTGACTTGCTTTTATTCCCTCTCTTCCGCTATGCATTACCCTGTCATTCTATTTATGATGTTGTTTCTAGGCACTCTTGATCGTTAGTGGCGGCCTTTTTATTACTAAAAAAACCTTTAGAGTTATTTGATTTCACACTCATAGCATGTGTTTGACGCATTGTAGGCGATACACATCTATGTGACTCAAGATAAGATCTCAGGTGTTGACAGTTAGCGTACTCTAGGTGTGGGATTTCGATAGCAATGTCATTCTCGGATATTCTTGAGCTCCACCTCGCATTTTGTTCCATTTGCCATTTGACTGCAACGACTTTTTCTGAGGACTTTCGAATTAAGATATCAAGCTCATACATCGTTTTTTGAAGATGTCATAACGAAACTCATTTTTGTAAAAAAAATTGTAGAGCTGGTACGGCGCCTCAATCTCAATCTGAATGAAATATAGCTGCTTCCATAAAACTAAGTCCCAATCATTCATTTCCCCGTTTGTAATCCATATCCTCCTTATCTGCATTGGGTCATTAGTAGCCCGACAGCTCTCTTTCGATTTAGAATGATGAATCGATCAAAGCTTTTCTCCCGTTGTGTGCATCCATAATTATTTGGGAGGAGATACGAAAAATGGGAGGGCCCAGTTATCTACCCCGCTTTTTGAAGGGTGCATCCCTGAACTATTAGATGTTGTTTACTCAATGTTCACCTTTAGATAAATACTAAATAGCGTAGCTGGTTACAAAAGTGGATAATTTACAGATGTTGCTATTTTTGGCTTTGTTACCTGTTATTCTGGCGGAATCATTTTGGAAGACCGCAGAGCTGTTACGAGTAGATTGGAGGGAGGGATGCTTAACTACCGCTGGTTGCTCCCATCCAAGATTCAAGGTATTTCGAAGAAACTTGAGCTCCATAAATATTTGGGTGGCTCCAGACGCAGATGCTTTCAGATTCTCAAAAATATGCTCCCACTCAAAGAGAAAATTTCTATCAGCTGGCCAGTTTCCGAGGATTTTGTGCAGGTAATAATTTCTTCTTCCTCACAGATATCTCTCAATCATTCTTTCCCTTTGATCCATTCCGGCCAATCTCTGTCAATTACCGTGCATAATGGCGTCGTCTAATTGTGATTAACGATGTTCCGCACTGCATTCGCCAGCATTGTTCTGCCGCATTTGAGATTTTTATGGACTTGTATACCTTTTGTATGCCGACTTTGATATCAGTTTATTACGATAGCATCTATGAGGGCATTCAGCGGCCAAAGTTTTGAAGACATTGTATACCGCTGTATTACGGTAACACCTGTGAGCGTTTGACTGCCAAAGCCTTGGAGATACTGTAGCTCTCGCGCTAGTGAATAATTATTGCATCCTATACATCCCCGACCGAGTCCAGTATTTTGCTTACCGATAACGGGGGTATGGGCATATCGTAAGGTACAGGCTTATTTTGCCGTTCTAGCGCTACCATGAGATGTGCTAGATAACCATTATGCCCTGAGAGCACAAATTTCTGACCCAATAGTGCTCTCGGAACCGTTTGCAAAACACTGGGCTCACCTCACCATGAGTATTACGATTCCCCAAATTATATTTTAGGATTATTCACGCCCGTTTGTTTCCCATTGGGCAAAGGGCATCCCAGAGGATTTGATACTCTCTTGCCAAGTGGTTGGAACCGATCCGACCTATGGCTTTCCACGAATCTGCGATCAAACTGCCTCGATCCGTGTTTTCAAGGACAATGCATCTGTAAGCTAGAAACTCGCAGTTATTAATCACAGCTCGAGTTTCGCTAATTTTCATTGTCGAAGAACAGCTGCATTTGCGCAATAAATTTTGTTGGTAGTATTTCGAATGCGTTTAGGACGGTAATCGGCCTCAGCTGGCCACAATCACCACATCTCACCCGGAAGAGGAGTTGGGCAAGAAGCTGGTTGAGATACGAGCCAAGTGCTTCAATGCCACCATAGCTGTTCAAAAGCATAAAGAGAGATGTCCATGGTGTCCTGATCCATCAGAAGTGACTCTACTTCAGCAAACGGTTGAGTTTTCAATTTTTTTAATGGTTTTGTACATATTTTGAGAGCTTTTTGCTCCCCATACATAAGAAAATAAGTTTTGAAAACCAAAAATGTCAGGTTTTGACGAGTATGGTTATCCGGAAGCTTATAATTGTACGATCTAACACTAACTTCAGTGGTATCATGAACTCCTAAGAACGATTTTGAATTTTGGAACCCTTAAATGTGCATCAATGTAAGTAAATGCCACCAATTTGTCATTTCTTGATGGTTCTCCTTTTTTGCCCATTATATTATTTTCTCTCCCGCCCGTTCTACAAATTCAGGACTTACTTTTCTAGCGATCGAATCGCAAGTATTATAGCGTTGACTTTTTGTCTATAGGCACAGGAATCTTCTCAGCTCGCACCTGCAGAGGCGACATTGACCTCCCGATGTTTCACACGAATGACTGAACAACTTAGGTAGTATGCCCCCTGGTGCGAGTAATCACGAGTTCCCTGCTGTGAGAAATCTCACCTACTGTGTCATCACAATATGGTCACAAAACACCACACAAGTTTGAATTTTACAGTTGCCCAAAGATGTCCTGTCAACAGATTCGACTTCGGTATTTATGCGTTTGTTAGGAGACGATAATATCATGCCTTTATGTCGGTCCTGGCAGGGATCGCTTTTATGTCTTCGCTTGGCATCGCTTGTGTTCTGGTCGCTTTTCTTCGTCTGGAAAGGTATGTTCGGTTTTTGACGAAGGTTTTAACAGAATATAGAAGTATAAAAGCCCTTTGCAGGACTGATCGCCAAATTCCTTCGAAACCGGGCTCTCAATTACGTTCTCGTTCAAATTTGGTAAAGATACCAATTAGGTGAGCAGCTTGAAGTAACTTGATTGTGGAACTGCAAACGAAGGAATTATGCGTATGCCACAACCAAACTGCCATTGCTCTTTTCTAATTTATATTTTTCCAAATTTCCTTTGCAGACACGGTGCACCTTGGGAACAGACGCGTCCGCTCATCTGCTGGCTGTCTCCGTCATCAAACTCCGAAGCGACAAAGACGTCTCCGCTTGAATCGGTTTTGTCTACGGGCACGCGGTCGTCGGTCATCGTTCCAAGCTTCCAGTCCAAATCTACAATACCACGAAATCACCTATACCATCAAATTTCTCCAAATTCATCGATTGAATCTGAGCAAGAACCTGGCAAGTGATCTAGTAGCCCAGTTGGGCTTACCTCTAGATCCCGATGCGGGTATGTCTTTCGCTATCTCGCTCCAGATAGATCTTAGTAATCATGCATTCCAGGCTTGAATGCAAGAAAAGCTGTTGGCGAAGAACTAGGAATGCGTTTATATGGAGGCGGAAAAATGAAGTTGAAAAATTCATACCTGGCCAAACTATGCGCTTGAAATTATCAACGCATCAGTATCCACAAAACAAGATATTTGCAGAACAAGCCCTCTGATGCAAATAAGTGCGGTCTATTTTTCTTTTTCTTTCGCTTGTGCAGCGCTTTTACAAAATATTTCTCCTTTCAGGAAGCGTAAACTACGTTATATGCTCATAGATTGACAAAGCACAAATCGAATAAATATATAAGGACAAATTTGCTGCGGAAGCCGGGAAAATCTTGGCCATTCTGGGGAACGACAAGTATTATCAGCACAGTAAGTTTATCTTTGCTAAATTTCCGTAGGGCAGTTCATATGACCTAGTTTCCTTTATGCCACTTCTGATAAATCTCCTATATTCCACTTAAGTTCCCTTCACATTGCTGCTTTCATAACTCGAATCATCATCCTCAGATTAGGGAAGAAATTCTGGAATGTTTGTTTCAAAGTTGTGACACATGTCTTTCATGAAAAAAAACCATGTGTAGAAAACTCAAAAGAAATTGCTTATCATCTGAGTGAGGTAATGAAAAAACTCGGAAAAAATTTTTTTCTGTTTAATGTCGATTGACTGCCCGGTTTATTGTAATTTTTCAGTTTTAGAGGCAGAGGAGAGACTTGAACTCTTTGAGCAGTCCTACGCTGGAATAAGCACAATCGGCGGACGATAATCCTTTTTTTTTGTTCTATTCTGAAAGAGTGAGGACCGTCGGGCTTTGTTTCATACTGCACATGATATGAATAAGGTTTTCGCAGTTGGTGGTTGTGCTATTGTCGCGTTTCATGACAAATCCTCTACTTCCTACACTAGTGTTTTGTATCAACTGCTTAATGCTTTGTAACTATGAAAGTTCACATTTCGTTGCAAAAACGTTTCTTTCAAATCCCGATAGGCTACGTTTGGAAAAGTTTTGATTTCAGCAGAATTTCATTCAAGATCTTGCTTTCCTTGAAGATCATATGAAGTAGTCGCTTAATGATTTTTTTATAGGATTGGATATTTTGAATCCCTTAGAATAGTCTCTTGTACATATTGTAATGATGTAAATAGAACAGATATGTTTTGAATGTCCATACGGCTAATAAACACGCATGTATACCTGTGACTTGATAGTGAAGTTTTACTTAATCATAAAAAGTGACCACGTAAAGGCGGTTGCGTAGCGCGCCTAAGCAGAATTATTCGTGTCCTCCAGGTATCCACTCAGCTTATGGCAACTTAAAGTTTCCAAATAGATTACTGGAAGTTAATGTCAACAAATGACAACTCGTTCAGTACCTATTCAACTCTAGCTGACTGCTTTTGGGGTCATCCTCATGTGAGAAGCATTTTCGTAGCAGCCAAAAATTGTGTGAAGAAAATGAAAAAAGGAAAAAAAAAGAAAAAAAGAAAACTGAGAAATCCCTTTGGTTTTTTGATAGCACAAAAGTGGTAGAAAACTTTGCTGGGTTCAGAATGCAGATATATCCAGTTATATTTTTACTTTTGAACACATCGAAAAAACCGTTTTCTGGGTCAATAGATCAAAATGATTCCATGGTCTTGCCATGGAATCATTTCGATCTACTCCCTAATTTGCAAATGACTTTTGAGATTTTTTCCGGTCTAACTTCATATCGCATGATTTTTATTATCTAAAATGAAGGTCCTATCGTATTATTGTACTAGGATTTCACTTAATATATGATCAGAATGGATCTTTTGAAAAACACCAAAGCCGAGTCACATGGCTGTTACTGACAGATGGCTCGACTAGATTAAAATTATATTCCGAGCTGGCTGTTTACATGTCCACTTATGATTTATACTGTGAGAGTTTACTCATATTTATGCCGCTCTATGTAATCTTTATTATGGGAGTTGTCTAAACGACGCATAGACCTTCAGAACATCCTCCTGGGCACTTCGAGCACGGTGTTCCTGTTTCGTAGATCTTGGCGTTCAGCATGTTTCCTCTGAATTTGTTGCTCTGATGGTAAGCTTACTAAAGCAGCCTTACTTACGCTTCCTTATAATTGCAGACAGCCAAGGACATCTTAGGGCAGCTTTGAACAGCGCAACCAATAACTTTTGTAGACTGCCAGACCATCTAAATTGAGTGTTTATTCATGCGAAGCGGTGACATCGCCTTACCTGGTTGCGTGCTTGCTACAGGCGAAGACTTATCAACTACGCCGAGCTGTCCATGATGGCGCGAAGCAAATGCACCAGCAGAGCATGATCCTGCGTTAGCAAGAACTTTAGTACTTTGACTGTCTTTCAGATAAGACCCGATGGTGGTGTGTGTTTGTGTTCGCTCAGAGAACTATTAAGGAAAACGATAATGCAGTAATGTCCACCTGTGTGTAGTGCCCAACATGATTGTTGAATAGTTTCATGCTAAAGGTGAGGTCTTTGCCAACTCCCTTCTGAGCGAGTTCCCCAAACCATGATCTTGAAGCCTGGAATGATACCAATTGTTTTGTTCAAAGAAACAGGCACCGTGTCTATTCTCACATCCTCGGCAGCTTTTACTGGGTCATAAGCTGCGCTGCTCATATAGATGTTTTCTCCAAGAGCTTTAGTGTTTGAGTGCTGAAAGACACACTTGGCCGCATGTTTCACAGCGTATTTCTCCACATCGCAGTCGTACTTCTGGAATAGCTCACTATTATTTGTAGGCCATCATCATGATTGACAGTAAAAACACCAGTTTGTTCATCGCAGCAGCCTTAGGAGTATAACCTCCATAACCGTCTTTGGCTTTTCCATTAGCCACCAGCGACCTGCATGGATAATTATTGTAAACTCTCAAAAAGCGGAGAAAGCTTTCCAGTATATTCAATACCTTAACTCGTTGTGAACGTCTAAGAACTTTTGACGGATCTGATCGTTCATGCCGCCATTGCTGGGGCAAATGCCTGGTAAAGATGGGAATGATTTTTTGACAAATGAATGGCACAAAGAGATACCATACTTGCATAAGCAGTTGCGATGAGGCAGACCTAAAATGTATGTTAGGTATCTCACTCAAGAACTGAGGAATCGCTACTTACCAAAAGAATGAAACGCATCTTGTGTATGTTGCTGATCCGGAGTTGCTGCTGCTTTTATGCACGTTGTGACCTTTTACCCTTTTGACGTCGATCATAAGCTGTGTCATCTTTCCTATGTCATTTTTCATCGAGTATTAGGGTCTATTATTGAAATCTGTTATCATAGCTGTTCCTCCCAAGCAAAGTGAATTCTGATGTCAAATAGAACATTGGTAGCAAAAATACCGAAGCCATTGATGACGTCGACTGATATTGAAGCAGATCTGGGGTATCGTCTAAGCAAAACTTTGCAATACTGCAATAAAAAGTTCTTCGGGAAAAGATACCAATCTAGGCACATAAAAATTAGCAAAAGTCCCCTGGGAAGATTAAAGAACAGCTGAAGGACATCTTGGCAAAACTTTAGAAGATGGCTTAATACGAACATATCAGTGACACTACAGAAGACGAAATAAATCGCTCCAGCCCGCGCGAGCAGGTTCGAGGGTAATTCCTTTGCTAGCAGGTTCTAATGGATGGGCTCTAAGTTTTTATAGAGGATCTGCACAATAAAGCCTCGAAATTTGTGCAATCCGAACGGACGCAGTGAGTTTAGGGTGCAACCGATGCACTTGAACGAGCGGCAGAGCGGCCCGCACATGAAAGGGTCACACAATAGATTGCAATGTCAAATGGAATGCCATTTGTTTATCAAAGATCCAACTACTTCAAACCTTGTCCTGTATTCAGACAGAAGCGCCGTTCTCTCTCCGAGTGCGGAAACATTTCAGAGCCTATCAAGCTAATGCACACATTATTTTTTGCTTCGGCGATACCCCAGATCTGCTTCAATATCAGTCGACGTCATTAATGGCTTCATTGGTATTTTTTGCTACCAATGTTCTATTTGACATCAGAATTCACTTTGCTTGGGAGGAACAGCTATGATAACAGATTTCAATAATAGACCCTAATACTCGATGAAAAATGACATAGGAAAGATGATACAGCTTATGATCGACGTCAAAAGGGTAGAAGGTTACAACGTGCATAAAAGCAGCAGCAACTCCGGATCAGCAACATACACAAGATGCGTTCTATTCTTTTGGTAAGTAGCGATTCCTCTGTTCTTGAGTGAGATACCTAACATACATTTTAGGTCTGCCTCATCGCAACTGCTTATGCAGGTATGGTATCTCTTTGTGCCATTCATTTGTCAATAAATCATTCCCATCTTTACCAGGCTGCCCCAGCAATGGCGGCATGAACGATCAGGTCCGTCAAAAGTTCTTAGACGTTCACAACGAGTTAAGGTATTGAATATACTGGAAAGCTTTCTCCGCTTTTTGAGAGTTTACAATAATTATCCATGCAGGTCGCTGGTGGCTAATGGAAAAGCCAAAGACGGTTATGGAGGTTATGCTCCTAAGGCTGCTGCGATGAACAAACTGGTGTTTTTACTGTCAATCATGATGATGGCCTACAAGTAATAGTGAGCTATTCCAGAAGTACGACTGCGATGTGGAGAAATACGCTGTGAAACATGCGGCCAAGTGTGTCTTTCAGCACTCAAACACTAAAGCTTTTGGAGAAAACATCTATATGAGCAGCGCAGCTTATGACCCAGTAAAAGCTGCCGAGGATGTGAGAATAGACACGGTGCCTGTTTCTTTGAACAAAACAATTGGTATCATTCCAGGCTTCAAGATCATGGTTTGGGGAACTCGCTCAGAAGGGAGTTGGCAAAGACCTCACCTTTAGCATGAAACTATTCAACAATCATGTTGGGCACTACACACAGGTGGACATTACTGCATTATCGTTTTCCTTAATAGTTCTCTGAGCGAACACAAACACACACCACCATCGGGTCTTATCTGAAAGACAGTCAAAGTACTAAAGTTCTTGCTAACGCAGGATCATGCTCTGCTGGTGCATTTGCTTCGCGCCATCATGGACAGCTCGGCGTAGTTGATAAGTCTTCGCCTGTAGCAAGCACGCAACCAGGTAAGGCGATGTCACCGCTTCGCATGAATAAACACTCAATTTAGATGGTCTGGCAGTCTACAAAAGTTATTGGTTGCGCTGTTCAAAGCTGCCCTAAGATGTCCTTGGCTGTCTGCAATTATAAGGAAGCGTAAGTAAGGCTGCTTTAGTAAGCTTACCATCAGAGCAACAAATTCAGAGGAAACATGCTGAACGCCAAGATCTACGAAACAGGAACACCGTGCTCGAAGTGCCCAGGAGGATGTTCTGAAGATGTTCTGTTCCTATGCGTCGTTTAGACAACTCCCATAATAAAGATTACATAGAGCGGCATAAATATGAGTAAATTCTCACAGTATGAAAACATAAGTGGACATGTAAACAGCCAGTTCGGAATATAATTTTAATCTAGTCGAGCCATCTGTCAATGACAGCCATGTGACTCGGCTTTGAAACAAACTATCTCATATGTCTTTTTCGAAAAGGCCAAGCTAAGATAAGTGCCTTTTCTTGTTTGTTCTCTCCAGCAAATATTCGAAAACGCCTCCAAGAAACTTTTGAAAATTTCTTTCTTTTGTCGGATTATTTTTTCCACCCAGCAGCACTTCGTCAAGCATCAAATCAGATATCAGACCTTTCAGTAGCACTAGGCCTCGCAAATCCGTTCATGAGCTTATGGCTCGTAAAAAACCATTTAGATTCATTCTTTTTTGAAGCTACAAACTTCATTGCATAGACAATTTTGTCCACAACATATATTTGTCCTGCTGACTTTTCAGCATTTCACTGCGGTCCATCTGCATGCGCAGAAGGGAAAAAGTCATCGCAAAAAGTGTCCTATTTGTGCAGGATTATCTCAGGCACGATGAAAGCTGAAGAGCTCAAATGCTGTAGTTATACAGAATTTTGCTGGGGCTGTTATGGAGACTATTTGAGCGACCACATGCAAAAAAAGTTTTCTCAGAAAGTTTGAAAAATCGATGATTTTTGCTCGTAAAAATGCACCATTTTTCGAGTAAGTGGCTTTGAAGTCTTGTAGTTCTGTACAGGATGGACCAAAGCTTTGTTAATGGAATTATTGTTGTGTTGATGTCTTGCATATCTTTCGAACCCATTATACAGGCCAGGAGATTTCCGCAGAAGCGACATCAGATGCGAAAAGAGAGCTGCAATCGTCGGACGCAAGTTCGCCGGCTTGTCGATTCTGAGCACAAACTCCAAAATGCTAATGCAGCTGTGGGTTAAAATTTGAAAGGCTCCTCATTCGGATCACATGTGATTCGACCGAAATTCTTTGAAGTGCACAGAAAAACGGCAACAGAAAGAAAAATTGTGCAATTTTTATGATTGGAAAGATACTCTTTTTTGATGTGGAGATAAAACATAATTTGATGTTTACAAAAATTAAGAGCGATTCTGAAAAGCTTATGCTTTTCTCTATTGAAAAATATAGAAAACATTTGCCAAAGTCCGACCGAGCGGCCAAAACAGTGCGTCAGAAATGAAATTTCTAAAAGTGCCCGGGAACTTTCTTACAACCTAATAACTGTACTAGCATACTCGGCAGTTATATAATCGCAAGGGTCATTCCAAAGCTTTGCTTTTTTCCCGCACTTCCGTTATCTACAGAAGCGTGCGCTATTGTGCTTATCATTTTGTTCACTGATGTTGTTGACGGGACCAACCACTTTAGCGGTCGGTCTTCTTGCAACAAAAACTCTCAATTTCTCTGATTATATACTCATGGCATGTGCACGACGTATTGTAGACGACGCATCTAATATAAGTGGCTCAAGATCAAATCTCACTGTGACTAGTCTTTAATTTAGAACTTAGTGACGTCGTACTCGGTCTTAAGCCATAATTCCAATGCTGGTATTTACCTCACCTTAGAGGCAATTCAATTTTGGTGATTCTTCCGGATTTGTTGTCGGCAACAACAAGAACGCTGTTCTCAAACCACTCTGGTAGACTATGTAAGGTCATGTAGGCACCATTCGCCTCCTCTTGCCTCCTCTTTTGAAGACCAATATTCTTTTACTCATTTATTTAACGACCTCTTATATTGCGAACAAGTCCAAAATAAAGGATAAGCTGAAGCTTGAAGATTTGCTTGAGTAGTAGCGTCATCTACACGCACTTGCTCATGGTCAAATAACCACGCTCCACGCTTATTAAAATAAATTTTCCTATTTGAAGGCACCGTCTAGTTAGATTTTCGACTTTCATGTTTGTTTTGGTCGTTTAGGGGCCTCCTCAGTCCCTGATTCCAAGTATGGAGTCGAGAAGCAGCGAAAATCCCGGCAATCGCCGCATCGGAGAATCCGCAGGCCGGTTCTCCGGAATGGTGATTGAATGGACGCGCACAAATGGGCGGGCATTACTGGAGTGAGGCGGTGCCGTGGGGTCCTCATATCTCTCCGCTATTCCGAGGCGATATCTTAAGCCTGAACTTGGATATTTGCTTGGTAGAGGGTCCCACTATCGTAAGCCAAGAGCTCAAGGCCCCATTTGAGTGGTCAGTGCCTTTGGCTCTCGAGTGCCAATTTCATTTTGGATTTTGGAGACTTAGCTTTGCGTGCTGATAAACTTCTTTCTGTCCTTCATTCATGTTCGCATGCATTCTTTGTCATAAGAATGCATTTCAGAGAGATCATGTTTTTTTTCGTCCACACAGTCAGCTCTTTCAATGTTGGGTGAGTTGAGTAAGTGAAAAGTTGTGGATATAGAACGTGGAAATCCAGTCGAAGCTTTGGTTACTTGAGCATTCCCAAAGTCTATAAGTATAGAGTATTTATTAGTAATTAGCCATACCGAAATTTGCGATCAATTATGGCTCAGAATGGAGCTTTTCAATTCTGTGGCTTTTCGCGCAAGAAGGAATTTGATAATTTAAGCAATAGTAATCCTCTACATTGGCGTCGACCCCGTTCCAGTGTGGTGCTGAACAGTATCGTTCATGCGTATGAGCATTTTTTATACAGGGTGTCCCAAAAGTAAGTACGCACTTTTCAATCGTCAATATCTCTCTTCCCAATGGGTCTTTTTCCGTCATTCAAGTACCATTCTGTAGAGGAGGCTTCAACTTAGATTTACTGTTTCGAGCGTTTCACCGATCGCTCTTCGCTACTGTAGGATTACGGTAAGAACTTCCGCCATGTAGAACCATTGTGAAATATGCCATCTGACAAAATTTTTTCAAAAAATCTGAAAAATCGTCTAGGGTTTTCGCGCCCGCTGATTCCACTACACAACTTTTATGAGTGTTTTCAGCTTTTTTGACGGTTAACCACATTTTTGAGAAATACCGGGAATTCACTTATTATGATCTACCTGGAATAACTTTGCTAAAAAGCATTACAGTAAAATGAAAATTCCATATTCGAAGTCAGCGGCTTCCATTACCATGGTATAAGAGATTTTGGCTTGTTTGGTTTTGTTCCGAGGCAGACTATGGCTTCCAATGGCCTAAAATCCTTGTCGAAGTTCCTACAGTAATCCTACAGTAATGAAGAAAGATCGGTGATTCGGTCGGCATTCCAACTCTACGGAAGCCTTCTCTACAGAATGGTACTTAAATGGCGGAAAAAGACCCAATGGGAGGAGAAATATTAACGATTGAGAAGTGTGTACTTACTTTTGGGACACCCTGTATAGTTGATCCAGATTTTTCAGATTTGTTGCTGGTCCAGTTTTAATTGGTAAGCGATCTCCTTGAAGTTATGTCCAATATCTGCAAAGCCTCAAATCTTCGTCTTCCATATTTTTGTTCTGGGGCCTTTCCGTGCCCTCAAGACAAGAAGTGCAAAATATGCAAAATGCCTCCAAGCAAACCTGATTTCTAAAAGCCGATCCTGAAGGCAGACGGCTTTCAGTCTCTGGGGCGGAGCTTGATAGGATGTGCGTGGCGTGGCGGCACTTTCGCTGGATTTCACGTTGTCTAACTATCCGTTAATGTCCCTGCTGTCCTCCGCTATGAGCGTACCGAACAGAAGCGAGAAACTATACAAGCCGCATTTTCTAGCTTTTTATATGATTCCCCGATGATTCGCGGCCAGCCGCCTTTTCCTTAAAGTATTTTTTCTTCGGAGTTAATGAAAATGTGCCAGAGTGTCACTGATTATCGATAAAAACAAATGAATTATCGAAGTCTTGGAAATCGAACCTCAAGTCGAAAGTTGGGTGCCGAAAATTTCAGTATTTCTGTAACTCAATTGTTCATATCAGCAGCATGCTTAGCACTGTTAGTTTAGATGATCAGTACAACTTTGTAATGTTTTCGTTAACTTCGAAGAAAGAAAAATGACTTTGAAGAAAAAACGGGCGGTTAGGCGCTGAGGATCATCGGGGATCATACAAAAACGTGGAAAATGCTGCTTGCACTGCTTGTCCTTCCATTTTAAATGTGCTAGTAGAGAAAGATAGTAGGAATACTTACGGATGGTAGACAAGTAAAATCCAGATATCTGGAGCTTCAGAATTTGAAGCTTTCTTTTAACCTGCATCCTCCTCCCTAGCGGGGATGTTAATGCATGCGGCCCTATGTATTTCAAAAAGTTTCGCGATTACATTGTATTGCTTGCTTGGGAACACCTGCCACATCAGAGCGCTCCACAAGGTTTTTACTCAATTCAGCTCATTGATAAACTAGGCTTAGACTGTGGTGGCAAACATAGTCATGCGCAAAGTGAACTCTTTGATACGTGCGTACAAAAATCTAAGTTTGTGGAAAGTAATACTTGCATATCACTTCTTTGTGTACATTCAATGCTTCGGTGGTCTCCAAAGATCAAAAACACTTTTTTACTCTGCATTTGTACAACACTTCATGCTTCCAGACCCTAGTGTAGTAAACAAGCTCGCAAATTTTTAGCTTAAAATAATTCATTTCCCGGTAATTTCTACTGATACGCCTCTTCTGAATTTGCCACTACATTCCATAACGCTTTAATTGATTTAGTTGAGTAAATTGATGATTTGTGATTATTATATGTTTGTGATATTACGAAAGTCATGTCACTTATATCACTGCGTTAAGAATAAAATGTTCTGCTGTGCGTTGGAGAAAAAACTAGCTATCCCAACAGCGCAGCGTGCTAGACCTTCCAACGTCATGAGGTGGATTCCATGTACGAAAAATGTGTGAATGTTCTACTCAAAAAACCAGAATTGATTTTATGTGAACATTTGAATTGCTTGTGCCATGAACTAGAATATAACTTCTGCATGTCAGCCAATCATCTAGAGAATTATGATCTTGAAGGAGAGCGAAATTGTGAGCATGCTTCACAGCTAGATACCACCTACAAATAGGCACCTGCTTATCCTCTCCTATAATATAAACCTGTCAAAAAACGAGACGACTAGGATGCTCCGCGACCGTGTATGGTTATGACGTTGTTCTGATTAGACGCCAGTCGCTGAAACGGCCGCCAAATGTTAGGACAAGCGGCGGTGTAATGATAAGGAGAAGAAGACGCTGACCTCGAAGCGCGACGAGAGAGAGTCTCACAACGCATGGTGCACTCTGCTGCCGCATTTGCTATGTTGAAAAAGATTGCTTGCATGACGCCTTGTTGAACACATTCGTGTGCATTCACATCAGTATTCCATGATACTACCATACTCAAGTTCATTCCACAGCCTCTTCAAAAACATTTTGGTTTCTGTGAGATGAGCCGGAACATGTCTGAGAAGCGGCGAAAGAATTTTCTTGAGCAACCATGCTATCGTATCTGTGGGTCCTCCAACACTACTTATAATGGGCTTTGTGCGGGGTCCGTGGAGGCTAAAAGTGTTGAGATGGGCCTTTGTGAGAACTTACAAGACGGGATAGGAAGGGAGATCGCATCTCAGGCGAGTAATGATGCTCTCAGGAACCGCAGCTGTTTCTGCGGTGTCTGCCCAGATCCTGTTTAGCGGGCTTGCTGAAGTAGCATCGCGTTATGGCTATATTGAATCACTGGAATGACTACAAAGTCGCCGCCCTCAAAGGCAGTGGCTCGGCAAAATCGAACATCTCGAAATTTTATATAAAAGGTTGCTTGCACCCTACACATGAGAACGGAGCCAGTTCGGGTGGCTTTTTTGACCAAGCAAACGATTATTGAGTATTTTTCGTCTACGATACAAGCTTCAATCTATCAAACTCTCTAAGCTCCTTTGTAGCCTGGATTCAACATTAGAACAGGCGCTATCACAAATGCTTTTGACTCATCCATGATTTTCCGCCAAAACGGGGGCCGACAGCAAATATTGACAACATTCTTCTTTATAAGCACTTTTGGTATTAAAGAATACATTTGCCTTATCTTAGTCTTGAGTGCCATTCGCAAAATGCGTCGCTCAATTCTTTTACTGAACGGCCATCTTCTAATAATCTTCTTCATAAGCACATTTTGGTATCAAAAAATACATCTGACTCATTTTAGTCTTAGGTGACTTTCGTTTTTTTTGACTAATCGGCTTCTTCTGCTAATCTTTTTTACAAGCACACTGCTATCAAAGAATCTTCAAAATCAATTTAATCTTCTTAAAGCTACTCTTGGTCTCCTTCCTAATATCTTTGACCTGATGGTAGTTACAGTGAGAAAAAAGTACCGTATTACTCGTTGTTGCGCGTACTTTTATGACGTTACGCAATTTATTCGGCAACTTTGTGAGGCAGTGGAATTACCCAATCGATCAACACTTGCGCAGTAGAGCAGGAGAACGTTGAAAAATTAGTGTCGCAGTCGTTTACAACAATTCTCTATGCCAATCTGTATCGTATTCTTTTCCAGTGTGCCTTCATAAAGAAGAAGCGACTGGAATGGAATAACTATCACTTTACTAACCATTGTTACTTACTTCTCAACTATGCCTCATTTGAATTCATTGAGGAGGACTCACGACCGTTTGTGTCGCACTGGGAAAATGGTAACTCTGAGGATCCCAGTGCGACACAAACGGTAGTGAGTCCTCCTCAATGAAATCAAATGAGGCATAGTTGAGAAGTAAGTAAAAATGGTTAGTAAAGTGATTAAAGTTGTTCCTTCCAATCACTTGTTCTTTATGAAGGCACAAAAAGAATACGATATAGATTAGCATAGAGAATTATTGTAAACGACTGTGACACTAATTTTTCAACTTTCTTCAATTCTACTGCGCAAGTGTTGATCGATTGGGTAATTGCACTGCCTCACAAAGTTGCAGCATAAATGGCGTAACGTCATAAAAGTACGCGCAGCAACAAGAATTATTGTACTTTATTCTCACTGCAAGTACCATCAGGTCAAAGATATCAGGAAGGAAACCAGGAGTAGCTTCAAGAAGATTAAATTGATTTTGAAAATTCTTTGATCGGAGTGTTCTTGTAAAAGAGATTACCAGAAGACAGCTGATTAGTCTAAAAAAATGAGCGATGCATATTGCGAAAGTCACTCAAGACTAAGATGAGTCAAATATTTTTTGATACCAAATTGTGCTTATAAAGAAGATTACCAGAAGACAGCCGATCAGTAAAGGAATTGAGCGACGCAATTTGCGAACGGCACTCAAGACTAAAATGAGTCAGATGTATTCTTTAATACCAAAATGTGCTTATAAAGAATAATGTTGTCAATGTTTGCTGTCGATTCCATTTTGGCGGAGAACCGTGAGTGAGTCAAAGAATAGATTGAAGGCTGTATCGTACACGAAGAGTACTCAATAATCGTTTGCTTGGTCAAAAAAAGTTACCAGAACTCAGCCATTTCTATCAGCGCACGCATAAGATCCCGGGTTACCTTACTGGAAAGGCCTTCATCTCTAACATCGCCCTGTTTCAAACCTGGGCCGTTGTTTTTCACCGGTGCAATCAATAGGCCTTAATGTTGCATGGGAAAGTTTCAAGACGTTCACGACCGCTTACGCTGTAGACCAGGTCGAGAACCGCAACACTCACGACCAAACGCAAACGATAGACTTGGCCAGTCCCGCGTTCCCCTTTACTATTCAAGTCGCCAGTGCCTGTCCCTTCCGTAGATTGCAAGTTCCTTCACTTTGCCGGTTCGGATTACAGCGTTTTACAGCGCTCCTTAAATAATACACCACTAGCAATCTTGCACGCGGAAAAAAGACTAGGTTTGCAGGAGTTACATGATCTCTGATCTCGCAGAGAAATTTTTTTTTTTTTTTTGAGAAATTTTCAGAGTTTCCGTGAGCATTGAAGGCAGCGGTTCTTCAAATCCTTGAGCTGTGGCTTTCTTCGCTTTTCTGGGGGTAATTCGACGCGCTAATTCCAAAAATCCACTTTGCGCAAAAATGGCAAAAACCAGCATTTCTCAAGGCCCCTCATTAAATTTGGACGGGTGAAACGCCGCCATACTTAGAGACGTAAAGTCTTTGTGGGACCCTCATATTTATATCACGCATGCCGCCTCTTGTAAAGAATGTTCACTCTCCGAGGCTCTCATGTTCAACACGTTTGTATTTGCACGGCGACAACTTGGTTGAAACGGCAATAGCTTTTGGGACAGGATCACTCAACGTACGAAAGAATTTCGGGAACTTGTGATGTGTCAGGTTCAAGGGGTGTACGGACCCTTGCCTGAGCGTAGCGGTGCGAGGTAAGTACATTAGAGTTATTATAAATATTTATTAAGATTAATTAAATATGAGTGATACATAGGGGAGGGGGAGGGGGAAGTGGGGCGAGCCCGTCGGCTCCGGTGCTCCCACCTTCACTGAGCCTTAGGCGATGGCTCTGCCCCTCAGCTAGCAGCTGTTGCCGGGCTGGGTCCCGACATCTCCAATTCCAATTTAAGCTCGTCCTCGAGCTTACAGATAGCTGGTGAACGTAGTGATGAGGTTGTTGATTTTACATCTTCGAAGTCTCCATTTCGCGGAAGAATAGGTGAACTGCGTAAACAGTCACGACCTATTCTTCATCGTTGGCGTCATCAGTCTTATCAGTCATCATCACATCATTCCGGACGTTGAAGAAAGCTCGTCCTCGAGCTAAGGTTGGCGATGGACGAAGGGAAGGATCGGTTGGTGTCGTTGTAGAAGTGGGTTCATCGTTGAAGTAGGCATGGATTTTAGCGTGGAATTCGTATGTAGAAGGTGATGTAGAAGTGGGGGAGTGGGATGGTTTATATAAAATGGTCACATTCATCATTGTTGTGCATTGTATAAGTTAATAGCAAAATTACCGTGGTACATACTGAAGGGAAAAAAGTACATAAACAAATGCACATATGGAGGAGCAGTAAAACGAAATATAAACTCGTTTATGGGAAAATTTCAGATCCGAAAAATTTGTTGGAAAAAAAAGCAATAAAATACATGCGGAAGTGTAGAAAGAAATAGAGCAGGCTTTCAATTAGTCACAATCAATTGGCTAATTTGAGCACCTGGGCGAAATTTGAGAAATCACCAAAAAGGATTGCAGAAAACGTGCGAAGCGGGTTTCTTTGGTTTTTTTTTAAGAAAATGAGATTATTGCTGACTCCTGTGAATCGCCTTTTCAAAGGAGTAAATGTAATGATGGGAAAAAAATTTTGATTTAACGCAGCGAGGAGAAAAAGAAAAGATGGACAAAAGAGAATGCATTTCAGAAAACCAGTAACTGCTAAAGTTACAAAATAGAAAACAGAAACAAACTTTTGTTTTATTGATCAGTTATCGGTTCTCTAGAGTGAGAAGGAACATAGGTAAGAGTTTTGCGTCGGTTTTGAAGACGTGTAGAGCGGCGAATATTAGGATGTTCTTCATTTTCTGACGTTTCTGATGTGATAGGCGAAATTGGTGTAGGGGTTGGACTAGAAACGTTAGCCAATGCAGAACGGGGTGCATATATTTTCAATCTGTTAATGTGCACTGTCTGAAGGGTTTGACGATCAATCAGATTTTTGATAGTGATGTTAGGTCTGTTCACACTTTCTACTACAAAAGGACCCTTCCACTGTACTGAAAATTTTGGACGAACTGTATCGTCGTGTAACAGAACGAGATCCCCAGTGGAAATTTCCTTTAGAAAAACTTTGTGCTGAAAATCATAACCTGCTTTATATTTTGCTGTTTTACTAGCAATTTGGTTTCCTACGTCCATGATGGTTGTTTGTAGGGCCATGGTGAGCTGATCGGCAAAGTTGTCGGTTGCGTACGAGATGCGAGATGGTAGCTGGTGTACGATGTCGCTCCACGTAATAGGATGTCGTCCGTAGACGACGAAGTATGGACTGTATCCAGTCGTGTCGTTTATGCTCGAGTTGTAAGCAAAAACAACAGGCTGGAGAAAGTCAGACCAGTAGTCTCGCGCTTCCGAACAGTAAGAAGTGAGCGAGTCAGTGATGACCTTGACTAGTCGCTCTACTTGACCGTTTGCTTTATGATTGTAGCTTGTTGTAAAAACATTAGAGATTCCTAGAATTTCGTTGATTTGTGCAAAAATTTCACTTGTATAATTTGATCCTCTATCAGAAACAATCTCATTAGGAATTCCGTGTTTGGAAATGACGTCATTTACTAACGCTTTTACAACAGTTTCGGTCAATTGATTTGGGAGTGGAGTACACACTATGAGCTTACTGAATGCACATACCGTAATAGAAATAAATTTATTTCCATGTATACACTGAGGAAGTGGTCCGACGATGTCAGTATGCATGCGCTCAAATGGTCGCTGAGGTATCGGAAAAACTCCCAATTCCTCGCGGATGATTTGGCCAGAAGGAGTTTTGATTTTCTGGCAGACAGGACAAGTTCGAATAAATTGGGCTATCTGTGTACTCATGTTAGACCAAAAATATTTTGCTTCTATAGCTTTTTGAGTTTTTCTCATGCCAGCATGGGAGGTCATGAGAGGATTATTGTGAAAAAATTCTATGATGCGTTTTTGCATATCTTCATCAGTAATAATAAGTTGTGGTGTTTCTTTTCCTGTAAAATAAAGGCAATCGTTGAAAATGGAATAATTATGCAAGGTTTTAGAGAAATCATCTGATAAATTGTCCGTGTCTCCTTTGAGAAAATCAATCAATTTCTGATAGCTAGAATGCATTTGTGACTGTCGAATATCTTCCAACGATGGTATATTATTCACTTGTATGGCATTTGTGCACGCTACAGGGTACCTACTCAAAAAATCGCACAAGGTGTTGTGCTTTCCAGCACGGTATACGATTTCGAGGTCGAACGCTTGTATGCTGATTTGGTACTTAGCAAGTCGCCCAACTAAATCAGATCTATGCATTAAGGACTTAAGCGGTGCATGATCCGTTACTAATGTAATTTTCGCGTTCGCCACGTATGGGTAAAAATGGTTCAGAGCGAAAACAATAGCTAACGCCTCGAGTTCTATAATGGCGTAATTTTTCTCATGCTTCGTGAGCGGGCGGCTACAATACGCTATGGGATGCTGATTTCCCGTTTCTGGATTTTCTTGCAGCAGACAAGCCCCTACTCCGATGGTGGAAGCATCAGTATGAACATGGTAAGGTCTACCTAGGACAGGTGAAACCAAAACTGGTGCATTAACCAGTGCATTTTTGAGCGAAAGGAAAGCTTTGTTATGTTCTTCTGTCCATGTAAATGGGACATCCTTTTGCAAAAGATTATTTAATGGGGTGGCGATGAAGGAAAATCGTGGTATAAAACGACGAAAATATGATGCGGCACCAAGAAATGATTTTACACCCTTGGCATCCGTTGGTTGAGATATTTCTACGATACTAGTAACTTTTTCGGGATTCAAACGGGTGCCTTTCTTGCTAACCAAAATGCCTAGGTACTGTACTTCTTTCTTGAAAAAGGAGCATTTTTCACTCGTCAATTTCATGCCGAAATTTTGGATGCGTGCAAATACTTCTTCAAGATCTTGAAGGTGTTCACGTACTGAGTGACTGGCAATTATAATGTCGTCGATATAGGCAAAGCAGCAGGCTTTTATTTCACGAATTAAAGCGTTAGCGACCCTCTGAAATGTGCCTGGTGCTCCTTTGAGACCTTGGGCCATTACAGTGAATTGAAAAAGTCCTAGAAATGATGAAAAAGCTGTGCGTTCTTTATGTTTTGGTTCCAAAGGAATTTGAAAAAATCCGCTTTTAAAATCCAGAACGCTATATAATTCTTTTCCGCTGACAAGATCGATAATATCTTGTATATGTGGTATACAGTAAGTTTCGTTTTCCGTAATTGAATTTATTTGTCTGTAGTCCACCGTGAAACGCCATTGGTCCTTGTTAGACCCTTTCTTAACTAGTACAATTGGAGAAGCAAATTTACTCGTGCTAGGTTCTATTATGCGCGTGCGTAACATTTCCTGTATTTGACGCTGGATTTCTTTGCGCTTTTCCAAAGGTACGCGATAAGGTTTCTGCTGCGGAACTTTCGCATGTGGCACAAAATTGATTCTGTGACAAATAGGACCTGTGTAACGGCCTAAGTTACCGTCAGAACCTACGAAACAAGATTGATATTTGTTTAAGAGTGCATGAAACTGATGTAGCTCTTGTTTAGTCAGCGATGATTCGTCAATGTTTACACGATTTTGTACGGGATCACTACTGCTTTCAGACGGAAAAAATGGCATGTTTTTGTTCAAATCTGCTTCGGGAGGTATATACTCCGGTTGTCTTGGTAAGGATGGTACATACTCCGAAGAATTTTCTTTTGCATAGACAGAAAAAATTGGAGGCCAGTACATATTAGTTCCTACATAATTAGCACTTGCAATTTGTCTGTTCTTATGCAAAAATATCGAATTATGGGCGTTATTCAGGATCCGTAAATACACTCGATCATTGTTTTTGGTGCAGGATAGCGTTTTTCCTACAGCTATGCCATGCGGTAGTGTGATCATATGGTCATCGCTAATGAAAAATTCCCAAGTATTAGGAAAAGCAATATTCAATGAACCAAGAACAACGTTATCTGTATGTGGGAGTAGTGTTGTATCTGCGGAAAGATGTACAGGCAGAGTGAGGTTTGATGACTCAGGGTCATTCGGGATAACAAACCAAACAGAAGTTTTATCAAAAGAAACAGTTTTGTTTGCATAATCTATTGAAATATTAGATCCAAGTTTTTTGATAGTATCGTTTCCGATCAAAAATTCAGCTGCACAATTATCATCTCTAACTACAAACATAGTTGTTTGTACGCTTTTATCACCTACTTGTAATTTAGGTGATATTTCGCCCAAAAATCTGATGGGTGTGCCGTTCGCAGTTATTCCTTCAGTTATGGTTGGAAAAGTAATGGTTTCGCGCAAAAGTTTTGCTAAACGTTCAGAAACTATCGTGATTGCCGATCCGGTATCAAATAGTGCAATCACGTCTCGATCATTGATTTTTGTAGGAATGTGAATTGTTGATAATGAATCATGCTGTATAAGAGAGATGCTTGGCACACTAATGTGTGCAGGAGTTTTGGTGGTTTTCGTTTTAATGGGCTGAGGAGAATAAGTGTTTTGTAAAGGAATTTCTGTAAAGTCTGGATACTGGACTATTATTTCAACAGATTCGTTCGCGCTAGAATGTTTAACCAAAGGATTCCTTCTCCTTGCTTGCAAAATTTGCCGAGGAAGTGGTGTGGGGGATGGTGCAGTAGGTTCATTGTTACAGTCATTGTGATTGTTTTCTTTTCTTTTACAATTTTTGATGATAAAGGATACTAGATTACGCAAAATTTTCCACAAAAGATGAAAAATAACTCGAACAATGAAAAACTGGTAATAAAGTATAATGAGGAATATCATGATTATGATGCAAATAACTATATAGACGATAACTCTGACTAAAGTGTGTAAACCTAGTGCTTGAATAACCTTCTGTTTTCCCATCAAGAGTATATCAGAAGCCTTCGATTCTATATAATGAACATTACTAACTGCTTCTCTGTCAAAATCTTCACCAAAAGAATTTCGCTGAATAGGTATACCTGGCTGTAAAGAATATACTTGCTCAGAATTCAAACGATTTTTAATCATGTCAACATCGGTAGTTAACCGTGCTAAATCCGAATGAAAGATGGGTGGTGAATTGAAAATAATGTCCTGATTGGCCAGAGCATATGGAAGGTTTGTATGAATGCGAGCGACATCTACAGGACCACGCGGTGATTGGTAATTATTTGTTCCATCTTCATAAATACCAAAAGGAAGATGTCCGCAATTTGCTTCAGGGCTAATTGGAGTCAAATCACGTGTGCCTGGTTGTACATAATAGATATCGCCCCCGATTCGAACAGGTGTTAACATGTAGCAAATTCCATTAACTTTATGATCTAGGTATATTTCGTCAACCTTAACTTCTCTACATTTAGTAATCATAAGTACGTCTCCGGTTGTGACAGCAAAAATGTCGTTCCTATTGAGCAAAATACGAGCCGCACTTGTTGGATTGATGTGAGCTATGCTTTTGATTGCTTGACTTTTAAAATTAGCTAATGTACATATACGATCAAAAAGATAGTGAAAATCATGCTTGATAACCTCTTCAAGTTTTAATTTGAGAAACTGCATTTTAGTATTTAATTCGTAATGTGCTTGATCTTGTCTCTGCTCGTGCGTTAGTTCAAAATCTTTATTAATTTGATAAAAATTGGGTTCAACATTGGCAGCGATATGCTGAGCTACTGCTGCTGAATCGTTTGCAGGTGTTTTGATCAAAGGAGGATTTTGGCCATGTATCAGAAACGCTGTTAATTCTTTATGATCCTTCTTTTGATTCTGAAGAAGAGCTACCCGTTTCATCCGCCTAGTGTGTTGCTCTTTAAGATTCTTAAGAGTTTCGAGGCGGTTTTGATGTATCGTGTCCAGCATTTGCAAAGTTCTTGAGGCGCGAAAATGTTTGCGATTAATATCGTCCACGAAATCCGGCCTAACAGAAAAATTTTTGCGTGGGTTGAAATTTTGAAGTTCTGGCAAATAGACAAATACCCCGTTATCCATGGCGATAGCCTTGTGCGGTAAGCACCAAAAACCTAATTGTGTTTGTGTGTACGTGACATTTTTGTATGTCAGCGCTGTTTGGATATTATCTAGAACTATGTGCGATGGAGTCACATAAGCGACACTTTCCACGGTTTTTTCGTACTTACATGCAAAAGGTTTACCGGTTTTTTGCTGTGCTTCCCAAACCAGAGTACCATGAGAAAGTAAACAACGATAATCACGATACCAGCATTTTCCTGTGTCTCCAAATTGGCTAATTACTTTAATACCATCATAGGTAGCGACTTCGCCAAATTCTACAAAAACATTCGAGGTAAATGTGCATTTTTCTCCAAAAAACCAAGGATAAGAGTAATGAATATTGTTGTCCGACCCAAATACGTGTTTAGAAAGTACTTTTAATGGCTGACCCATGAATTTTTTCGTATCTGCCAAAGTTGTACACAAATCAGGATCAATTGATGTCATAAATTCTTCATCGCTATTAACGGAAAATGAGATATGCAAATACGAAGAAGCACAAATTTTTCTGGTTTTATTGAAACAGTGGAATGCTTTGGCCATGTATGGTTCTGTTCTCTCTACATAAACAGCGGCAGTTGTTATCAAAATTTCAGAAACGTTTGTAGAATGTGTGCAGGAGGTAGTTTCTGGGAAGGCTACTGGCCAACCAGATTTTCCTGCAGCACATATTTGGTAAGTATGAGAAAGTGTCAAAACAGAGGGAATTGACATGCAAATCAAAGTCACTAGGAAAAGAGAGTGAGGGATACCCCTCATATTCGATGAACTGCTAGTAGAAATGAAATTTACATTTCTACCTCTTTGAGATTGATTTGAGTTCCTATTCTGAAAATTCCGGGGCGGTGTTCTAGACCTGTCCCTTTGCGAAAAAGATGTCGATCTGTCTCTTTGCGAAAAGGATGGTGAACGGCGTCGAAATTGTTCACGAGAATTTTCTCGGGTGTTAGAGCTGAATCTAACATGTTTTCTATCTGAATTGAATCGTTTTTGTCTAGGATTGAAAGGAGATTTGTAGCGTCCGGTATTTCTCGGTGTACGAAATCTGCTTCGAAATTGTGGATGATTGTATGGGGGTCTATAGGAACTTCCTCTATAGATGCTATTGATGGGGGCTGAACTCATGTTATCGAGAATTTTGTCTACTTTTTCCATGAGCAGCGAATCTCCTACAGAATTTTCTTCTGTTTGGATCAAATCGTAAACACGTTCGGATTCTTTGAGCAAATCGTCGTAATCGGCGGGAAGCGGACCCAATAGTTTGAGCTTTTGTTTGATTTTTGGTGAAATTCCGTTCTTCAAAACTACTGATCGGAGAAATTTCCTAGTGTCTTCCTCATTAGCCTCTGGATAAGCTTCCAATACGTTACGTCTTACTCTACTGGAAAACAGAGTTGGTGATTCGCCGTTCCTCATTCTTAAATCCATGAGTTTTTCTCGCGCTGTATCCAAGAAATGACTAGTAGCGAAATGTGAACGCAAAGCAGCAACAATTGTGTCCCAATTTTCTTTCTGTGCATCGGTAAAGTTATCAAAAACAGCTTTTGCTGTGCCTTTAAGGTGTGCAGGTAACAATCTAGCCATCCGAGGGGCTGTCAGTCCCATGATTTTACTTATTTCTATGAAATTTTGCAAAAAACTCATCAAACCACTGCCACCTTGTTCCCCGGAAAATGTTGGAAGTTTCGTTGCATATGAAGATAAACACAGCTTATCAAAAATAGCATCCAAATGTTCTATCACTTGGTTTTGTTGCATTTCGAAAGTTAAATTTTCACTGATAATAGGTGCAGAAAAAACTTTTACGTTGGGGACAAGTTCTCGTATTGGTGGAGGTTGGTGAAGTGCTGTTTTTACACTCGAATTCACTTGTTCGGCAAGAATTTGTTGATTATCTACTAATTCGTTCTCGGGGACCAGTTCTCGTTCGGCCAAAAGAGGGTTTACTGGTGTTTCACAAACGTTATTGACTTGTTCAACAGAAAATTCCTGGTAATCTAAAGATTCTTGGTCGGGGACCAGTTCTCGTTTGATTAGGAAAAGTGGTTCTGGAGCCTCTACAACGGTATTAACTTGTTCACTATGAAACTCTTGATAATCAATAAATTCGGGGTCGGGGACCAGTTCTCGTTTTATTGCAAAAGGGTGTACTGGTAGGTCTACTACTGTATTTACTTGTTGCGCAAAAGATTCTTGAAAAATTGGAGTTTCGTGATTGGGGACCAGTTCTCGCTGTACTATAAAAGATTGTGATGGGGTATCTACTACTGTGTTAAGTTGAGTACTTTCTACTATATCAATTTGTTCCTCAAGAGACTGTTGAAAATTTGAATTTACGTGATCGGGGACCAGTTCTCGTTTTACTTCGAAAAGGTGGTCAGGTACCCTACTTTGCTCTTGAAAATTATCTATAGGATGATCAAAAGTAAATAAATGTACTAGAGGGTTTTCAGAGGTATTCGGCTGTGTTACTACAGTACTAGATTGATCTTCTACTGGTATAGGTTGAACTATTACAGCGCTAGGATCTAATATTACCGTATTATATTCTACAGTATTTAATTCAGAGTTAGAGTTCCCTTTTTGAGAAGATGAAGAAGAAGAAACAAGTGAGCTGGATGAAATAGAAGCAGGTGAAGAACTATCACTTAGCAATGAAGGAGCAGAAGAGGCGTGATCAATTGGCAAAAGTTGGACTTTACTTTGTTTTACTCTTTTATGCGAAATTCGAGAGTGAGCACGAGGTCTACGTTTTATAGCACCGTGAGGAGTAACTTTGAGAACGTGCTTTGGGCTGTCTGAACTAAGATCAGTATCTGAACTACTATGAACACGAGTTAACGGTGTTGTGATATAGTGAACAACAATTTTACGAATGCGTGTTGAAGTGACTGAACTGATATCAGTATCAGAACTGCTCATACGAAGGAAAAAATCTCAGAGAAAGAAGATATTTTTTTTTGAATTTTGTTTCGTATTTTCAAATGAAAAATTTATATTGTTGATGTATTTTGTAGTTGTTATGAGATGCAATGAAGAGAGAAGAAAAAAAATGATCAATTTTCGTGAAAAGCGCACCTCTATCCTATCGTTGCAAGTGTAGTCGTTAATTGGCTGGTTGTTGACAGACGGATACGGTAGCTTCTTCGAGATGCAGCAAGGCAAGATGTGGTTGGAGCGGCAGTGGAGCGAAGGTAGAAGAGGAGAGGGACCAACCGGCTGGTTGGACCACTGAGAGTTGAATGAGCTTACAAGTGGCTTCTGGAGGCGGGTTGACAGGTGGTTTGTAATTCCCGAAGTGGGCGGGACCATACACCAAGATTACGGTAGCTTCAGAAGTGTAATTTTGTGGCTGTTGTATATTTACAAATTGATAATATACAAAATTCTTGCAAGATCCACTAGTTTTTTCTGTGTACTCTGTACTCTCCAAATCTCTAGATGAAGCTGTGGGTTGGTTCTCTACGGCCCCGTAAGGATTAAGGCTTACACATTGTACAGGCATCGGGGCATTGTTCTGGCACTGTCAATTCGACATCCACATACTACGCTTGTCCTTATCTTTCCTCTCACTCCTATTCAAAATTCCGATTTGACACTTGATTTTCATCTTTCCAGTTACCAATGTCCGCTCAACAAGTCAACAATGGTTCAGAAGCCGGCTCCGAATGGAGCTTGGTAAGTCAACAGTGGAGCCAGGTGGGCACCAGAAACAGTTCTCCGCAGCCAGAGGAATCTGCGGCTGCCTTGAATGTGGAAGCCGAGGTAAGAGTTTGGATTTGTTTTGAAGTCTTACTCAAGTTTTACATTGTTACTCGTGCGTTTCTTTTAGCTGAGGGAGCGTACCGCGTCGTTGGAGGCGCTGGTCGTTAGGTTAGAGAAGCAGCTGGCTGCAACTCAGTCTCAGCTTGAATGGAAGCAAAAGATGCTGGATCAGTCCCAAAGTTCATCCAAGCACGGCTGGGCTGCGTGTGACAATCTACATAAGCAATTGAATGAGAAGACCCGACAGATAGGAATCCTGGATTATAAAATGAGGAGGGAAAAGGAAAACTTCGAAAAACAGTCGCTTTCGGATCGGAAAATAAACAAGGAGTTATCCAAGGTAAGTGTTTAAAGTTTCCAGTTATCTTAATTAGTAGACTAATTTTTTTTGTATTCCTTAGAAATGTAAAGAAAAAAAATTTATTATTATTTTTTTTTAAGGAAGTGATGGAAGTGACTGAGGATCTCCACACGATTCGCAAGCTCATTCACATCCTGGAGGGGACGCGAGATGTATCAATGCTGGAGGAGCAGCTGCTGAATGAGGAAAGAATCCTCTCCCATCTAGTGAGAGGCGAGGTGAAGCGAACTTATGCTCGTATCCAGGCAGACTTCACAGCAATTGTGGAAGTTGAGGTGTATGATAGGCGCACGCTTGGAAAGAGGTTGCAGTGTAAGTCCAGTTATTTATTCTACCGTTATTCTTATCTGCTTTTTGTTTTTAAGGCAGTCTGCACACGAGCTCGAATTATCACTACAAATTGTCCCCCGAACGCGATAGCTGGAAGGGGGACAAGCTGAGTGTGATGCTCCACTTCGGGAGTCTGAGTGTGCAGAGCTTGGGAGATGAGATACCGATGCCTCCTGGGTTCGAAAGCGCGCTGCTGAGAGGGACGACGGCGAATGTCTACTTCAACGGTATCGTTGGAGGTGATAGGTTGAAGGACAAGTTGGACGAGAAAGCGGGAAGAAATAGAGGGAACTGAAGGGTTAATTTCTCGTTGTTCTATGTTATTGTTTTTTTTTCATGAAATAAACAGTTGTTTCCGTTTTTAAATTCACAAAAAAAAACTTCTACACAGAGTTCCTAGCCTATGCAGGGTGCAGTTGTAATGTGCTTAGAAACATAGTTTGTGTAAATTCGGCGTAGGGACTATTGGATGTAGCCCTCATTAATTTGGATTATAGGGTGTAACATTCTCCTAGTGCGCGGTCAACTGTCGCGCATTGTAAGCTAGGTGACAGATACAAATGTTAATCCTATCGAGCATATGTTCTTGTCAGTCGGGTAGTTGCTAATCCCCTTTGGGACGCTAATCCTACCGGACATATGTTTGTAAACTCCCGAGGATATTAATTGCTACCGCACGTGTTGCGCAGTGTATCAGCGAGAAGACTTAGCTAGTGTGACACCACAGTTGGTGCCAGCCAAGGAATTTCCGGCTATACTTAGTGTGTGGAAAGAAAGGATTTTTTTTCTAGTACTAGTATTGATTTGGGTACCGGTATTCGCGAGCGAGTCCTTGTATTGCAAAGAAAAACAAAAAATCTACGTAAAATGCAAAAATCCTAGCGCGATCGCAACATATAATCACAATGGTACCGGACCCGGTGACTAGGTCGTCACGGTTTTTTCGCGGGTACTCCGGTGAACCGCGGTAAATTATAGCTATTCACGGCTTTTCACGGCATTTCCCGGTGTATTCCCGGTGCAAAATACGTAAAAAAAAACATCTTGGCCAAGAAAAGATTCAAAAAGATTCTGCTAAAGTAGGCTCGCTCGCAGGACTGTTAAAAATCGATATATACAATAATTAGCTCACTGCAATATTTGGTTAAATGTATAGAAAGAACTCACAGATATTTCGTTCGATTTCCTTTGTGCACAAGGAGGTGGGTGGGTGGGATGTGGAGGGGATGGTATGCGTTTTGATTCCCAAAACATTCGAAAAGATTGGGTAAAAAAAATATTCGAAGAAAAAGGGAAAGAAAAAAAATTCAGCCTAACGTTAGACTTATCTCCCCGGGATCTCCATGTCAGGTTCAAGGGGTGTACGGACCCTTGCCTGAGCGTAGCGGTGCGAGGTAAGTACATTAGAGTTATTATAAATATTTATTAAGATTAATTAAATATGAGTGATACATAGGGGAGGGGGAGGGGGAAGTGGGGCGAGCCCGTCGGCTCCGGTGCTCCCACCTTCACTGAGCCTTAGGCGATGGCTCTGCCCCTCAGCTAGCAGCTGTTGCCGGGCTGGGTCCCGACAGATGTGAAAAATGAAAATTGGGAGTGGCTAGTGTGGAGCAATCAACGCCATGATGCAGCCGGTTGTGAGGTAAATGTGGAAGTATTGAAGTGTTCTTGTATAAATTTCATTGGTTCCCTACAACTTTTACCTTATTATCAAGTAATGCACTAACATAAAACATTGATAATTGCTAGAAATTCTATTAAGAAACAGTATAAATATGTGAAGTTATGTTTGTGAGACACAGTAATCTCATGGCATCAAGTTTCTTTACTGTTTCTTCCCTTCATATTTCTATTCTCATCTTTATCCGGACCACAGTTTTGCATTCGCTCGCTGTACTTTTATGTGTTTCATTTGCTCATTGAATTATCAAAATAAATATTGTTGGGGAACTTAGGTTAAGACTTTTGTTTAAGACATTTATCCAAATTACCGTAGTCAAAATAGGACAACTTGGTCCAGGGTCGTTATCAGATTTAAGGAACCAGCCGGAACCTTACATTGAGGTTCCGGCTTCGAACTCAACTCGTTTCTGGAATAAATTGAGAATTTTAGGCATGGACGCTATCGAACTCCTGACATCAGTCACCTAATAAATTCTCTTTTCCTTATGTTCCCTTGGTTCTAATAGAAAGTAGCTTTTGCAATAGCAGTTCTAGAACTAATTCTAAACTTTCAGTTATGCAATAAGACTACAATTGCCTTTAATCCTAAGCATGAGAGACTCAAGCTATGAAAGAATTTTGTGATGCTTTTTCTTACAAGATGCAAATCGCATTTAGTGCTCTCAATGTGTTCTTCGCTAAATTGCGTAAGGAGGATTTTTCGCTTGATCTTCTATGAAACATAGCTGCCGACAAATGATTGACCTTGTTGCAGAGTGAAGGCACTTAGAAAATACCACACACTCTTAGCAAAGTATTTCACATTGAATTTCCCTGCAAACACGCTGCACAATGCTTTATTTCATCTTATAACAAGAAGAAACAGGCAATGAGGAAAAGTGCTCGTTTCATACAGAATGGATCCTCCTACTGGGCATGCTCACACTTTTTTAAGCATGTCTCTCTGTCACCTTTGCACTTCTTCATGCATTGATACACAGGGGAACAATTTTCTTCGCATGTCCATTTGTCACCTTTGCACTTCTTCATACATTCAATGCTGAAAACACAACATTTTTGTTGCGCATTAAAACAACGTAATTTCAGCCTTACAAGCGACGCGATTCTTCTGGCGAGAGGGTACTAGCATTCGTTAGTCCTAAGAAACAAGCTCCCAGGAGGAAAAGGAAAAACAGGAAGTTCATAGTTATTTTCAGCAATTGAGTGTGCTCTGAAAAATTCTGATGAATTTTTGGGTTTGTTTATACTGGTACACGAGAGAAAAGCGACAGCACAGCGTTTATGACTGGTTGAGTCTCCTTTGCAAGACATGGATATTGAAGAAGATGGATTGAAGCAAACTTGCGATTAGAAGATTAGAACAGTTCGATGAAAGCTGCACTGAGTTTGTAAAGAATGAGTTGATTAGTGTGTGATGCTTGTAATTCAAACCCACTGAAGTGGTAGGATTGTAATAATGAACTGCGTTTTTTTCTCTTTGTGCAAATTGTCCTCTTTGCGATATCAAAGAACATAATTCCTAGACAAGAGCAAAAGCTTTTTATTGTCTAAGCGAGCATGAAAAAATTTTACTCGCAAAATGAAACTCCCGTAAGTTCTCGAGAAATCGGTCATCAATGGCCATCAGGGAAGTACAAGTACCGTGGTTGAAAGTGGCACTTCTATGCGGAGTACTGGCACTTCTAAGCGGAGTAATTGTGAACTAAAAAAGTTCTCGAACTCTTGGGAAATTTTCCTTAAACTGCTGTAACTTTGAGCTGTTGTGAGGTGCAAGTTTTGCTGCAAGAACAATGTTCAGCCTATCTCGAAAAGTAGCCCATGAACGCCTTTCAGATACACGGTTGTCTCAAAAATAGGCCTGTTCCTATAGGATGGTCGCAGGAGAATTATAGCTGAAGAGGCTCATATGTAAATGCTGTGCGCCTATTACTGCTGCTTTAATGATTTTGAGTAACGATTTTGGAACGCTATACGTGATAAAAAATTTCTTCAAAAACTGTGAAATACTGAGCAGTTTGCATCCAAATATGCTTCATTTTCTGATTCAGTAAATTTGAGGTTCTCTCTTCTTGGCAAAGTGAGCCAAATGTTTCAACGTGCAAAGGAGGTTTTATGATATCTCGCGCATCTTTTGCGAGAAAAGTTGGCGGAGGTTTGACTGCTAATAATATTTGCGCATATAGCAGAATTTGAGTGTAATTGCAAGTTTGCAGTCGTCGAACTCCCCATTTAGTCACTCTATACAGATACGATTCTTCTGTTCTATGAATATGGGCAGTGGAATTTTCATTGTTAGAAAGACTTTTTTATGCAATTTAGACAGGTTTCGATACCATTAGAATCAAAAGTGAGATCTGAAAGAGTTTCTTTGCTTTTTATAACCTCAGAAAAAGTGTTGGAAATCAAAACAAAACAAGCGGCCTTGTACTTTTAAACAGCTTTATATTCAGGTGAGCTTTTTCGCATCGCAATGAAAAGCGCAAACTCTGGACTTTCCGTGAAGATTTTTTCATACGCGCAAAGTTTTATTTCATGAAGAGCACTGAATGCGATTTGCATCTTGTAAGAAAAAGCATCACAAAATTCTTTCATAGCTTGAGTCTCTCATGCTTAGTATTAAAGGCAATTGTAGCCTTATTGCATAACTGAAAGTTTAGAGTTAGTTCTAGAATTGCTATTGCAAAAGCTACTTTCTATCAGAACCAAGGGAACATAACAAAAAGAGAATTTATTAGGTGACTGTCGGATTCAGCTGCAGGTGGTATATATATATATATACTGCTTTTGTGATTTCATTTATGATTTCTGTGGCAATGGCTTTTGTGACGTACTCAGAAAAAAAGTTTGGATTATAATAGATTTTGTATGCTTCGAAGCTAAAGAAAACTCAAGTTAAGCTACTTAAAAGTGACACCAAACCATTGCATCATTATTCTTCTCATTTTCTTTGGCCAATTCGAAGCTTAAGATAGATAAATCCGTTTGTTTTCTCTGCACCGTGTACAGAAAAGTTCTTTATCTTGCTCAAATCAGCTCTATTCCAAATTTTTTGTTACAGATGCTGCCAAATCTTCTTTATATACCGAAGTGCGCCTACATTCTCCAACCAACTCTTGACTATTAGTAAATGTGCTTTTATCGAAAAGAGACCTACCTTTCAAAATAAGATGATTAGTCAATCGAGCAATCGGAAAACACCTATTTGTAAACTGACTCATTTACATGGCAGGCTGCTTAGTGTTAAATCCTTTTTATGTTCAAAGCTGCAAACTTATCTACCTTTGAGATGTGAAACGATGATTGCGATAAAGATAATTTGACATTTTTTGATTTCTGGCTCTCACTCTGTTCATCTCTGAGAATTTCCTAGTTAGTTTGGTTTGCAAAATGTGATTTCGTGCTGTTAGGAAAGCTTGCCTGAACAAAAAGGAAAAAAAGGAATCTAACATCGTCATGAGAGCTGTCTGCATGCTGCGTCTTAAGCCTTCCAGATACTTTGTTTGTGAGCTGGTTTTACAGCTACTAGAGACTATGACAACAACTTTGCTTAAATTTATAAATTGGAGTTCATTATTCAAGTCAAATACTTAGATGGTTCTTCTGAAAACGAATTTCTTGAATTTGTTAGGCTAATTAAGTAGTCAACTTTTTATGAAACTACTGTTGTTTTTTTTGAACAACGTATTGTGAGAATACGAAAGCATCTCAGCCAATGTAAGAATTACCGTATTTAAAATATAGGATTGCCCCAATTTCTGCCTCACTGTGCAAAAAAGTCCCCTTCGTATGACCAATAAATTACTCTGACACAGAGGCATATAATATCTCTGTTGAGCATCTCAAACTGAACAGGTGCAAATGATAAAAAATGAGGTTTCGCTCCATTGATAGATGTCCTTCAAGATTTGAACAGTCATTTCCAGAGAACACCAGACCACATTTCTCCTTGAATTCGTTTCCTATTACAATAGGTAAATCAATCTCTAGCAATGCTGTTTCTTATCACTGTGTTTGGTACGGGTTGTGTCCGCATTATTTTCACTCTGAATCCATCAAAACTTTAGATTGCGTTAAAGGAAAAATTTAAGGATTTAGAGGAAAAATTGCTGATATGTACAGGGTGTCAAAATTACCGGCACGCGTTTCTTTGAATGCTAGGACGATTTGAGGAGGACCTCATAATGCACTAGTGAAATTAGAATTTTCTGGTTTTCTCGAAAAAATCTCAAATTCTTTTGACAGCCGAAGTGTGCTCTGCGCGCAGACACAACCAAGAAATTACACGATTTTTTTTACCATCGTCAGAGGCTCAGAAGTTGAGTCACGACAATATCCGCTCCTAAGCTCCAAACACCTCCTCCAATGGTACACTCGATTCATCTGGTGTGGATGAAAGAGGTCCGGCCACCAGTGTATTCCGATATTGCAGTGCGCAACACTTTAGACGAGCTCGTGTGTCTCTCCTCGCTGGGCAGTTTGCCAAATTGAGAGGATGTAATGCCGCGCAACTGTCGCCATATGCGTCTTTCATTTCCGACCTCACTTTCAATTATTTTCTGATTTTTCACGTTCTTTCATTGATTTTGCTCGGTGAGGTCTGGTTATTTAGCGGTCGAGCAAAGTGATTGTTATAGCTTTTGGATAGTGTCGCGCTGACGCGCGGGGAAAGTATGTATCTTTTGTGCAAGTTTACTACCGTGAGCGGAGAGGGCTCGTTCCTTTACTACTCGGAGATCGGTTGAAACTTGTGGATTTTTCTGACGTCAAGTACTGGAATTAGTTTGGTGATCATCGCGGCTTAAGACGTAGGCGGGCTCGTCCCATATGTTTGGGGCAGTTGGACGGACACGCCGGAATAGCTAGCCGGCTCCAACGTTTGTAGACAGCAGGTGGCGGGTTGTGCAGCCAGTCATACGAGGCAAGCAGTGGCGTACTTAGAATTCCGGCTCGGAGGGGAGCGGCAAAAAAATTCTTTAGAGAAGGTGCATGGCGTTAGCCACGCACTCGAAAAAATTTTAAGGGGCTTCTCAAAATTTTTGCAGGCCCCAATCCCTAAAATCTAAAAAAAGAGGGCGTGGCGGTAGCCACGCCCCCGAAAAATTTTTTTTATAAAGCTAATTTGAATTTTTAAAAAATTTAAAAAATTATTTTGATTGTTTACAAAAATAAACAAGTCACTTGCACATTTTTATAAACCATGTAAGTAACTTTCAAAAATTTCGCGACCCGTTCTCGGGGGGGGGGGGGGTCGTCGAGCTCCAATATGGTGCATAGGCGCATGGAATACGGAAGATTCCGCCCGCGTATGACATGGATTAAACTCGCAGATCGAGGATAGCTGGATAACATCAAGAACGTCGTTATGGGAATGCGCCACTTCATCTTCCATGCGTGCACAACGAACCTAAATCTACCACGCTCAGCAAAGAAAATCGAGCAACAAAGAGGCCAATAGACACTCGGACAAACCAGTTGCAAAAATGCAAAAATGGTAGCGAAGAGTGTGATGTTGTAATTGAGTATCCAGCTCACAAACAATTTTGGAAGGGTTGAGACGTAGCGTACAGACTCTCATGACGATGGTTTGGGTCCTTTTTCTCATTTTCGTTCAGGCAAGCTCTTCCTAACAGCAGGAAATCTGCATACTGGAATTATCTTTAAAATCAATTTCGTCGTGTATTTTTGACAAAGTGGATGCGGTGACTGGCTACGCAACTTAAACACCTAGAGACAGAAAAGTGTGCTTTACCAAGTGCTCTGAGGACAGGGATTACATTGCACTTACAGTCTGCCTCAATCCCAATTAGGCCAAAATCGGCATGGCGGGAGCAGGGCTCGGCACGAGGTGGCTTACAAGCAAGCTGGGTATCGTTTTTGGGATGAAAAGCAAAAGGGGTTTCGTTTTTGTGACCGAAGACACACGCAAAATTGGCGATTTGGCGACGTTTTTTTTTTAGTCGACGTTTCGTTTTTTGGAGGATTTCTAAGGAAAATGGTGGGGGTCAAAGGGGACTTCGTAAAAATACCCAAAAGTCAAGGAAGACATGGTTTTTCGCATTTTCATCTAGCCACCTCGTGCCGAGCCCTGGGCGGGAGTCCGCGTCGCTAGGATTTCGCGGTCACGCCTACGCTGCTTCTCCGATCTCTCTTCAATGCTTTTGCTCTCTCTGACAATGCGCAAGTGCAGTGCAAACGCCTAGCGCTGCGAACGCGCAAATTTACGCGGACGGTTCGGCCTGGTCCCGATTGGGACAGACCGTACATTTAGAAGACAGGTAACCTTTGCAGACGAAAGGGTAAAACTCAATTAGGAAATTCTCAGAGATAAACAAAGTAAGAGCTAGAAATCAGAAAAATGTCAGATTACCTTCATCGCAATTTGTTTAATTCCAAGGATAGATGTGTCTGCATGCTTTCCATGTATTTGTTCCGTATGTTTATGTTTGTAATTCTCCTATGTTTGGTACTTGCAGAGAAATCGGATCATCCAAGCAACTTTTGTTAACTTGGTGCATCATAGTTTCATAAGGCTACTTCATACTGATCCCTGAGTTCCGGAACTGTTCTAGCACAGCGCACAATCCGAGCGCTGTGCTGGAACTGTTCAGGATTATACGGATCAGCATGAACTGAGCCTGAAGGCCGCATGCATTAACATTCTGCGGGGAAGGGGATTGCAGCTTGAAAGGAAACTGAATTTCACGTTGTCTACCTGTCCGTGTATATTTCTACTATCCTTGACTACTAACATATTAGACAGGAGCGAGAAGCTGTACAAGCCGCATTTTCTAGCTTTTTATATGATCCCCTGATAATTCGCGGTCAACCGCCTTTTCTTCAAAGCCTTTTTCTTTCTTCAGATTTAATGAAAATGTGCCAGAGTTTCACTGATTTTCGATAAGAACAAATAATATATTGAAGTCTTGGAAATCGAGATGAACCTCAAGCCGAAAGTTAGGTGCCGAAAATTTCAATATTACCGTAACTCAATTGTTCTTATCAGCAGCATGCTCAGCACTGTTAGTTTGGATAGTCAGTACAACTTTGGAATGTTTTCGTTAACCTCGAAGATAGAAAAGTGACTTTGAAGAAAGAACGGGCGGTTGGGCGTTGAGGATCATCGGAGATCATACGAAAAAGGGGAAAATGCTGCTTGTACGTCTTCTCGTTTCTGTTCAATATGTTAGTAGTCAAGGATAGTAGGAATACTTACGGATAGGTAGACAAGTAAAATCCAGATATCTGGCGCTTCAGGATTTGAAGCTTTTTAACCCGCGATCCTCCTCCCCAGTGGGGATGTTAATGCATGCGGCCCTAAGTATATTTCAAAAAGTTTAGATATTACAGTGTATCGCTTGCTTGGCAACACCTGCCACATCAAAGCGCTCCCCAAGGTTTTTGCTTAATTCAGCTTATTAATAAACTAGGCTTAGACTGTCGTGGCAAACATAGTCATGCGTAAAGTGAACTCTTTAATACGTGCGTACAAAAATCTCAGTTTGTGGAAAGTAATGACATTTTGCATATCACTGCTTTGTGTACATTCAGTGCTTCGGTGGTCTCCAAAGAACAGAAACATTCTTTTACTCTGCATTTGTACAACACTTCATGCTTCGAGACCCTAGTGTAGAAAACAAGCTCGCAAATTTTTAGCTTAGAATATTATAATTCGTTTCCGTAATTTCTACGATACGCCTCTCCTCTGAATTTGCCACTACATTCCATAACGCTTCAATTGATTTAGTTGAGTAAATTGATAATTTGTGATTATTATATGTTTGTAATAATAGGAAAGTCATGTCACTTATGTCACTGCGTTAAGAAGGGAATGTGCTTTCTGCTGAGGGTTGGAGAAAAATTAGCTGTCCCAACAACGCAGCGTGCTACACCTTCCAACTATATGAGGTGGATTCCATGTACGAAAAATGTATGATGTTTAATTAAAAAGACCAGAATTGATTTTATGTGAACATTTGAATTGCGTGTGCTTTGAACTAGAATATAACTCTTGCATGTCAGCCAATCATCAAGGGAAATATGACGTTCAAGGAAAGCGAAATCGTGAGCATGCTTCACACCAAAATACGATAGACTTGGCCAGTCCCGCCGTTCCCTACTTTACTATTCAAGACGCCACTGCCTGTACCTTCCGTAGATTGCAAGTTCCTGCAGTTTGCCGGTTCGGCTTACATTGTTTTAAGCGCTCCTTGAATAACACCCCTCTAGCAATTTTGCACGCGGAAAAGACTAGGTTTGCAGGAGTTACATGATCTCTGCTCTCGCAGAGAAATCTGAGTTTCCGTGAGCATTAAAGACAGCGGTTCTGTAGATCCTCGAGGTGTGGTTTTTTTTCGCTTATCCGGGGTAATTCGACCCGCATTCCAAAAATCCACTCTAAGAACGCAGAAATGGCAAAAACCAGCATCTTTCAAGGCCTCTCATTGAATTTGGACGAGTGAAACGCCGCCATAGTTAAAGACGTAGAGTCCTGACCCATGTTTATATAATTGCGGCATGCCGCCTGTGAGGGTGTGAGAGATATCGCAACCTCGTCTAAGCACGTATAATGGCTTGCGCGCACCGGTTAAGGGCAATTTTCTAGGCAGGAGCAGCATGCTGTGCGCTCGGATCTGCTCCGTTCTCATGTGTGGGGTGCAAGCAACCTTTTATATAAAATTTCGAGAACCACAGATAGCTTGGTTGCTCAACAAAATTCTTTCGCCACTTCTCAGACATGTTCCGGTTCATCTCACAGAAATCAACATGTTTTTGGACAGATTGCGGAATGCTAACTTGAGAAATGGTATCACGGAATCCTTCGATGTGAATGTACACGAATGAGTTCAACGAGGCAGCCATGCAAGCAATCTTTTCCAACATAGCAAATGCGGCAGCAGAGTGCACCATACGTGTTTGTCGTCGCGCTTCGACGTCAGCGTCTCCTTCTCCCTTTTTTACACTGCCGCTTGTCCTAATATTTGGTGGCAGTTTCTGCAACTGGCGCCTAATCAGAGCAACGTCATAACCACATACGGTCGCGAGCATCTTGGTCGTCACCTTTTTTGCACTCAGATTTATATTATAGAGAGGATAAGCAGATGCCTATTTATAGGTGGTATTTTGGTGTGAAGCATGCTCACGATTTCGCTTTCCTTGAACGTCATATTTCCCTTGATGATTGGCTGACATGCAAGAGTTATATTCTAGTTCAAAGCACACGCCAATTCAAATGTTCACATAAAATCAATTCTGGTCTTTTTAATTAAACATCATACATTTTTCGTACATGGAATCCACCTCATATAGTTGGAAGGTGTAGCACGCTGCGTTGTTGGGACAGCTAATTTTTCTCCGACCCTCAGCAGAAAGCACATTCCCCTTCTTAACGCAGTGACATAAGTGACATGACTTTCCTATTATTACAAACATATAATAATCACAAATTATCAATTTACTCAACTAAAATCAATTGAAGCGTTATGGAATGTAGTGGCAAATTCAGAGGAGAGGCGTATCGTAGAAATTACGGAAACGAATTATAATATTCTAAGCTAAAAATTTTGCGAGCTTGTTTTCTACACTAGGGTCTCGAAGCATGAAGTGTTGTACAAATGCAGAGTAAAAGAATGTTTCTGTTCTTTTGGAGACCACCGAAGCACTGAATGTACACAAAGCAGTGATATGCAAAATGTCATTACTTTCCACAAACTGAGATTTTTGTACGCACGTATTAAAGAGTTCACTTTACGCATGACTATGTTTGCCACGACAGTCTAAGAGTACTCTGCGTTGATACCACTGCTT
>CATQJL010000316.1:3074680-3091118 GCA_958299035.1 Cylicocyclus nassatus | reverse complement strand
ACCGCTGAGCTGCTACGAGTGGATTGGAGGGAGGGGTGCGTAACTACGGCTGGTTGCTCTCATCCAAGATTTAAAGTAATTTTGAGAAAACTCGGATTCATAATTTGATTTTCGCTTCTAAAGAGACATTTTCCAGATCCTCAAAGATATGCTCCCATTCAATGAAAAAATTTCTATCAGCTGGCCAGTTTCCGAGGATTTTGTGCAGGTAACAATTTCTTCTTCCTCACAGATATCTCTCAATCATTCTTTCCTTTTGATCTCCGGCCAATCTCTGTCAATTACCGTGCACTGTTCCCCTCAATTTTCCAAAGAAGCTAGATAGAACTCTTCACGGTAACATGGCCACGACAGGACGTGCCAATTTAAAGACACTCAAAAATTAAAAGTGGAAACATTGTTTACACAACGAATAAGAGATACAAAGAATAAGAGAACTTTTAGGCTGAATTAATCTTCTTTTTAGCAATTTTAGTTCAATGTGTTCTTAGCTAAATTGCGCAAGGAGGATTTTTCGCTTGAACTTCTATGAAACATAGCTGCCGACAAATGATTGACTTTGTTGCAGAGTGAAGGCACTTAGAGAATACCACACACTCTTAGCAAAGTATTTTACTTTGAATCTCCCTGCAAACACGCTGCACAATGCTTTATTTCATCTTATCACAAGAAGAAAGAGGCAATGAGGAAAAGTGCTCGTTTCATACAGAATGGATCCTCCTAATGGACATGCTCACACTTTTTTAGGCATGTCCATCTGTCACCTTTGCACTTCTTCATGCATTGGTACCCAGGGGAACAATTTTCTTGGCATGTCCGTTTGTCACCTTTGCACTTCTTCATACATTCCTCGCTGAAAACACACATTTTTGTTGCGCAAGCGTTTCGATTCTTCTGGCGTGAGGGTTCCAGCATTCGTTAGCCCTAAGAAACAAGCCAGGAAGAAAAAGAAAAACAGCAAGTTCATAGTTGTTTTCAGCAATATGAGTGTGCTCTGAAAAATTCTGATTAATTTTTGGGTTTGTTTATACTGGTACGCGAGAGAAAAGCGACAGCACAGCGTTTATGACTGATTGAGTCTCCTTTGCAAGACAAATATATTGAAAAAGATGGATTGAAGCAAACTTGCGATTAGAAGGTTAGAAAAGTTCGATGAAAGCTGCACTGCGTTTGTAAATTTTGAGTTGATTAGCGTGTGATGCTTGTAATTCAAACCACTGAAGTGGTAGAATTGTAATAATGAACTGCGTTTTTTCTCTTTTGTGCAAATTGTATCTTATATTCTCTCTGTATCAAATTGTATTTTATCTTTGCGATATCAAGGAACATAATGCGCAGACAAGAGCAAAAGCTTTTTATCATCTAAGCGAGCATGAAAAAATATTACTCGCAAAATGAAACTCCCGTAAGTTCTCGAGAAATCGGTCATCAATGGCCATCAGAGTACAAGTGCCGTGGTTGAATGTGGCACTTCTAAGCGGAGTACTGGCACTTCTGAGCGGAGTAATTATGAACTAAAAAAGTTCTCGAACTCTTGGAAAATTTTCCTCAAACTGCTGTAACTTTGAGCTGTTGTGATTTGCAAGTTTTACTGCAAGAACAATGTTCAGCCTATCTCGAAAAGTACCCATGAACGCCTTTCAGATACACGGTTGTCTCAAAAATAGGCCTGTTCCTATAGGATGGTCGCAGGACAATTATAGCTGAAGAGGCTCATATGTAAATGCTGTGCGCCTATTACTGCTGCTTTGATGATTTTGGATAACGATCTTGGAACGCTATACGTAATAAAAAATTTCTTTAAAAAATGTGAAATACTGAGCAGTTTGCATCCAAATATGCTTCATTTTCTGATTCAGTAAATTTGAGGTTCTCTCTTCTTGGCAAAGTGAGCCAAATGTTTCAACGTGCAAAGGACGTTTTATGATATCTCGCGCATCTTTTGCGAGAAAAGTTGGCGGAGGTTTGACTGCTAATAATATTTGCGCATATAGCAGAATTTGAGTGTAATTGCAAGTTTGCAGTCGTCGAACTCCCCATTTAGTCACTCTATACAGAAACGATTCTTCTGTTCTATGAATATGGGCAGTGGAATTTTCATCGTTAGAAAGACTTTTCTATGCAATTTAAACAGGTTCTGATACCATTACAATCAAAAGTGAGATCTGAAAGAGTATTTTGCTTTTTATAACCTCAGAAAAAAGTGTTGGAAATCAAAACAAAACAAGCGGCCTTGTACTTTCAAACAGCTTTATATTCAGGTGAGCTTTTTCGCATCGCAATGAAAAGCGCAAACTCTGGACTTTCCGTAAAGGTTTTTTTCATACGCGCAAAGTTTTATTTCGTGAAGAGCACTAAATGCGATTTGCATCTTGTAAGAAAAAGCATCACAAAATTCTTTCATAGCTTGAGTCTCTCATGCTTAGGATTAAAGGCAATTGTAGCCTTATTGCATAACTGAAAGTTTAGAATTAGTTCTAGAATTGCTATTGCAAAAGCTACTTTCTATTAGAACCAATGGAACATAAGGAAAAGAGAAATTATTAGGTGACTGTCGGATTCAGCTGCAGGTGGTATATATATATATACTGCTTTTGTGACATTTATGATTTCTGTGGCAATGGCTTTTGTGACGTACTCAGAAAAAAAGTTTGGATTATAATAGTTTTTGTATGCCTCGAAGCTAAAGAAAACTCAAGTTAAGCTACTTAAAAGTGACACCAAACCATTGCATCATTATTCTTCTCATTTTCTTTGGCCAATTCGAAGCTTAAGATAGATAAATCCGTTTGTTTTCTCTGCGCCGTGTACAGAAAAGTTCTCTATCTTGCTCAAATCAGCTCTATTCCAAATTTTTTGTTACAGATGCTGCTAAATCTTCTTTATATACCGAAGTGTGCCTACATTCTCCAACCAACTCTTGACTATTAGTAAAAATGCTTTTATCGAAAAGAACCTACCTTTCAAAATAAGATGATTAGTCAATCAAGCAATCGGAAAACGCCTATTTGTGAACTGACTCATTTACATGGCAGGCTGTTTAGTGCTAAATCCTTTTTATGTTCGTTGGGAATTTGTTACAGCAAGTGACGCACAATTCTCATATCGCTACAGTCTTTGATCTATTCGCACTAATGAGAGCGAAAATTTGAGCTGGAATGAAAAATTTGAAACACGTTTTGGTTTTCATAGCTGCAAATTCTGAGAGGCATCAAGGAAATCACCATTACCATCATTCTTTCCAACTCAATGTGCCATCATGTTATATCACAAATTTATATTGATAGAACAATCAATTTACTTAACTAAATCAATCAAGGCAATGTGGAATGTAATAGCAAATTTAGAGAATAGGCGTATTAATGAAAATCACTTTTGAAGTATGAAGATTTATACAAATGCACAGTAAAAAGAGTGTTTCTAATCTTAGGAGACCACTGAAGCATTGAATATACACAAAGCAATAATATGAAAGTTGTCATTATATCAAAATTTTCACTTTGCGCAAATCCTTGTGGAGCGCTTTGATGTGGTAGGCGTTGCCAAGCACAAGCAATACAATTCTCTAATTTTTTGAGCACACTCAGGCTGCGTTCATACTGACCCGTAAATTCCAGCACAGCGCTCGAACTGTGCGCTGTACTAGAACAGCTCCGGGATTTCGGGTCAGTACGAACCCAGACCTATGAAACTATAACAACAACTTAGCAAATGTTGTGGAATTTCCGATTTCGCTGGCAAACATAAACATATGCGGAAAAAACATAGGCAAAGCATGCAAATATATCTACCTTTGAGATGTGAAACGATGATTGCGATAAAGATAATTTGACGTTTTTTGATTTCTGGCTCTCACTCTGTTTATCTCTGAGAATTTCCTAGTTAGTTTGGTCTGCAATTGTTAAAAATACACGATGAAATTGATTTGAACTAGAGGACATTTTCAGTAATCAGATTTCGTGCTGTTAGGAAAGCTTGCCTGAACGAAAAGGAAAAAAAAGGAATCTAACATCGTCATGAGAGCTGTCCGCATGCTGCGTCTCAAGCCTTCCAGATACTTTGTTTGTGAGCTGGTCTTACAGCTACTAGAGACTATGTCAATAACTTTGCTTGAATTTATAAATTGAAGTTCATTAGGCAAGTCAAATACTTACAAGGGAGGTGTTTTCGGTCGAAGTGGCCTTTTTCAATGAGATTGATACGACTATAAAGAGCATGAAACGCTGATTCCACATCTGTCTTCATTATCTGCCGAGCGCCTCTAGACGTCGAGTTATGAGCGTTTTTTGAGTTGAGAAATTACATGCATAATTGGGACAATATTCGTCAGAATTGCTCAAATGGTCCAATGTTGATTATCAAAGCACTTTATTTGAACAATACTTTTTATCCAAAGCACTTATACTTAACACTGCTCTATTTGAGCGCTGAGAAGACCGAAAAATTTCATTTCACTTGATTATGCGTTCATTTTTCGCACCAAGAAAATATTCATAACTCGACGTCTAGGGGCGCTCGGCAGATAATGAAGACAGAGTTGGAATCAGCGTTTGATGCTCTTTACGTTCGTATCAATTTCATTTGAAAAGGCCACTTCGACCGAAAACACCTCCCTTGTTAGATGGTTCTTCTGAAAACGAATTTCTTGAATTTGTTAGGCTAATTAAGTAGTCAACTTTTTATGAAACTATTGTTTTTTTTGAACAACGTATTCATGTGAGAATACGAAAGCATCTCTGCCAATGTAAGAATTACCGTATTTAAAATATAGGATTGCCCCGATTTCTGCCTCTCTGTGCAAAAAAGTCCCCTTCGTATGACCAATAAATTACTCTGACACAGACGCATATAATATCTCTGTTGAGCATCTCAAACTGAACAGGTGCAAATGATAAAAATTGAGGTTTCGCTCCATTGATAGATGTCCTTCAAGATTTGAACAGTCATTTCCAGAGAACCCCAGACCACATTTCTCCTTGAATTCGTTTCCTATTACAATAGGTAAATCAATCTCTAGCAATGCTGTTTCTTATCACTGTGTTTGGTACGGGTTGTGTCGGCATTATTTTCACTCTGAATCCCTCAAAACTTTCGATTGCGTTAAAGGAAAAATTTAATGGTTTAAAGGAAAAACTGCTGATCTGTACAGGGTGTCCAAAATTACCGGCACGCGTTTCTTTGAATGCTAGGACGATTTGAGGAGAACCTCATAATGCACTAGCGAAATTAGAATTTTCTGGTTTTTTCGAAAAAATCCCAAATTCTTTTGACAGCCGAAGTGTGCTTTGCGCGCAGACACAACCAAGAAATTACACGATTTTTTTGCCATCGTCAGAGGCTCAGAAGTTGAGTCACGACAATATCCGCTCTTAAGCTCCAAACACCTCCTCCAATGGCACACTCGATTCATCTGGTGTGGATGAAAGAGGTCCGGCCACCAGTGTATTACCGATATTGCAGTGCGCAACACTTTAGACGAGCTCGTGTGTCTCTCCTCGCTGGGCAGTTTGCCAAATTGAAAGATGTAATGCCGCGCAACTGTAGCCATATGCGTCATTCATTTCCGACCTCACTTTCAGCTAATTTCTAATTTTTCACGTTCTTTCATTGATTGTGCTTGGTGAAGTCTCGTTGTTTAGCGGTCGAGCAAAGTGATTGCTATAGCTTTTGGATAGTGTCGCGCTGACGCGCGGGGAAAGTATGTAACTTTTGTGCAAGTTTACTACCGTGAGCGGAGAGGGCTCGTTCCTTTACTACGCGGAGATCGGTCGAAACTTGTGAATTTTTCTGAATTTTTGGTGATCATCGCGGCTTGGGACGTAGGCGGACTCGTCCTATATGTTTGGGGCAGTTGGACGGACACGCCGGAATAGGTAGCCGGCTCTAACGTTTGTAGAAAGGTGGTGGGTTGTGCAGCCAGTCATACGAGGCAAGGGATGCTGAGCTCATCGAGCTGCACAGCTGCACATCTCAGCGACGAGAGAGTCTCACAACACGCATGGTGCACTCTGCTGCCTCATTTACTCTGTTGGAAAAGATTGCTTGCATGGCTGCCTCGTTGAACATTCGTGTACATTCACATCGAAGGATTCCATGATACCATGTCTCAAGTTAGCATTCCGCAACCTGTCCAAAAACATAAATGGCGTAAAGTCATAAAAGTACGTGCAACAACGAGAGATACGGTACTTTTTTCTTACTGTAAGTACCATTAGGTCACAGATATTAGGAAGGAGACCAGGAGTAGCTTCAAGAGGATTAAATTGATTTGAAGATTCTTTGATCGCAGTGTGCTTGTAAAGGAGATTACTAGAAGAAGCCGATCAGTCAAAAAACAAAAAGAGCGACGCATATTGCGAAACTCACTCAAGACTAAGATGAGTCAGATGTATTTTTTGATACCAAAATGTGCTTATGAAGAAGATTACCAGAAGACAGCCAATCAGTTAAGAAATTGAGCGACGCAATTTGCTCAGGGTACTCAAGACTAAGATGAGCCAAATGTATTCTTTAATACCAAAAGTGCTTATAAGAATGTAGTCAATGTTTGCTGTCGGTCCCCGTTTTGGCGGAGAAACGTGAGTGTGTCAAAGAGCATTTGTAATAACGCCTGTTCTAATGCTAAATCCAGGCTACAGAGGATTTTTGAGAGGTTGATAGATTAAAGCTTGTATCGTACACGAAGAGTACTCAATAATCGTTTGCTTGGTCAAAAAAAGCCATCGAAACTTAGCCATTTCTACCAGCGCACGCATAGGATCCCGGGTTACCGTTATTGGAAATGCACTCATCTCTAACATCGCCCTTTCTGTTTTAGACCTGGACCGTAGTTTTCCACCGGTGCAATCAATATTATGGTTGCACGCAAAATCATGGGAAACTTTGAGTTCGTTCACGACCGCTTACGCTGGAGACAAGGTGCGAGAAACGGCAACACTTACGACCAAACGCAAACGATAGACTTTGCCAGTTTCGCCGCTCTCTACTTCACTATTCAAGCCGCCAGTGCCTGTACCTTCCGTAGATTGCAAGTGCCTGCAGTTTGCCGGTTCGGTTTACATGGTTTTAAGCGCTCCTTGAATAACATCCCACTAGCAACCTTGCACGCGGAAAAAAGACTAGGTTTGCAGGATTTACATGATTTTTGCTCTCGCAGAGAAATCTGAGTTTCTGTGAGCATTAAAGACAGCGGTTCTGTATCCTCGAGGTGTGGTTTTTTTCGCTTATCCGGGGTAATTCGACCCGCATTCCAAAAATCCACTCTAAGAACGCAAAAATGGCAAAAACCAGCATCTTTCAAGGCCTCTCATTGAATTTGGACGAGTGAAACGCCGCCATAGTTAAAGACGTGGAGTCCTAACCCATGTTTATATCATTGCGGCATGCCGCCTCTGACGGTGCGAGAGTTATCGCAACCTCGTCCAAGCACGTATAATGGCTTGCGCGCACCGGTTAAGGGCAATTTTCTAGGCAGGAGCAATGCTGTGCGCTCGGATCTGCTCCGTTCTCATGTGTGGGGTGCAAGCAATTTTATATAAAATTTCGAGAACCACAGATAGCTTGGTTGCTCAACAAAATTCTTTCGCCACTTCTCAGACATGTTCCGGTTCATCTCACAGAAACTAACATGTTTTTGGACAGATTGCCTGCTAACTTGAGACATGGTATCATGGAATCCTTCGATGTAAATGTACACGAATGAGTTCAACGAGGCAGCCATGCAAGCAATCTTTTCCTACATAGCAAATGCGGCAGCAAAGTGCACCATGCGTGTTGTCGTCGCGCTTCGACGTCAGCGTCTCCTTCTCCCTTTTATTACACCGCCGCTTGTCGTAACATTTAACGGCAGTTTCTGCAACTGACGTATAATCAGAACAACGTCATAACCACATACGGTCGCGGAGCATCCTGGTCGTCACCTTTTTTGCACTCAGATTTATATTATAGAGAGGATAAGCAGATGCCTATTTATAGGTGGTATCTTGGTGTGAAGCATGTCACGATTTCGCTTTCCTTCACAAATATATAATAATCACAAAGTATCAGTTTACTCAACTAAATCAATTGAAGTGTTATGGAATGTAGTGGCAAATTCAGAGGAGAGGCTATCGTAGAAATTACGGAAACGAATTATTTTAAGCTAAAAATTTGCGAGCTTGTTTTCTACACTAGGGTCTCGAAGCATGAAGTGTTGTACAAATGCAGAGTAAAAGAGTGTTTCTGATCTTTGGAGACCACCGGAGCATTAAATGTACACAAAGCAGTGATATGCAAAATGTCATTACTTTTCACAAACCGAGATTTTTGTACTCACGTATTAACGAGTTCACTTTGCGCATGACTATGTTTGCCACGACAGTCTAAGCCTAGTTTATTAACGAGCTGAATTAGGTAAAAACCTTGTGGAGCGCTTTGATGTGGCAGGTGTTGCCAACCAAGCAATACAATGTAATCTCTAAACTTTTTGCTATACTTAGGGCCGCATGCGTTAACACTCCGCTGGGGAGGAGGATCGCAGGTTAAAAGAAAGCTTCAAATTGTAAAGCTCCAGATATCTGGATTTCAGTTGTCTACCTATCCGTAAGTATTCCTACTATCCTTGACTACTAACATATTAAACAGGAACGAGAAGCAATGCAAGCAGCATTTTCCACTTTTTTGTATTATCCCCGAAGATCCTCAATCCCCAACCGCCCGTCCTTTCTTCAAAGTCACTTTTCTTTCTTCGAAGTTAACGAAAACATTCCAAAGTTGTACTGATTATCCAAACTAACAATGCTGAGCATGCTGTTGATAAGAACGATTGAGTTACAGTAATATTGAAATTTTCGGCGCCCAACTTTTGACTTGATCATCTCGATTTCCAAGACTTCAATATATTATTTGTTCTTATCGATAATCAGTGAAACTCTGGCACATTTTCATTAAATCCGAAGAAAGAAAAAGGCTTTGAAGAAAAGGCGGTTGGCCGCGAATTATCAGGGGATCATATAAAAAGCTAGAAAATGCGGCTTGTACAGCTTCTCGCTCCTGTTTAATATGTTAGTAGTCAAGGATAGTAGAAATATTTACGGACAGGTAGACAACGTGAAAATCAGTTTCCTTTCAAGCTGCAATCCCCTTCCCCGCAGAATGTTAATGCATGCGGCCCTCAGGCTGAGTTCATGCTGATCTGTATAATCCTGAACAGTTCCAGCACAGCGCTCAGATTGTTAGAACAGTTCCGGAACTCAGGTCAGTATGAAGTAGCCTTATGAAACTATGATGCACCAAGTTAACAAAACCCAAAGTCCCGCAAACGGTCGGCTAGCTTTAGCTCTGACCTATACCGTCCCCAAGGATAGGATCAAGAAGACAAGGTGGATTAAACCGTGGCTGGTCCACTGCGTCTACTTGGTCGAGAAGTTATGGACCAAGATCGCGATGTCACAAGAATGCGCCGGTTGGTACAAGCAAGAAGATTCTTGTCATCGAAGACAATCGGAATCGAGGATGCGCTCAAGCCAAGTAAGATATCATCGCGGTATTCATTGTATATAACCGCTGAGGATGAATAAATGTATGTATGTATGCTTGGATGATCCGATTTCTCTGCAAGTACCAAACATAGGAGAATTACAAACATAAACATACGGAAGAAACACATGCAAAGCATGCAGACACATCTATCCTTGGAATTAAACAAATTGCGATGAAGGTAATCTGACATTTTTCTGATTTAGGAGCTCTTACTTTGTTTATCTCTGAGAATTTCCTAGTTGAGTTTTACCCTTTCGTCTGCAAAGGTTACCTGTCTTCTAAGTGTACGGTCTGTCCCAATCGGGACCAGGCCGAACCGTCCGTAAATTTGCGCGTTCGCAACGCTAGGCGTTTGCACTGCACTTGCGCATTGTCAGAGAGAGCAAAAGCATTAAAGAGAGATCGGAGAAGCAACGTAAGTGTGACCGCGAAATCCTAGCGACGCGAACTCCCGCCATGCCGATTTTGGCCTAATTCGTATTAGGGCAGACTGTAAGTGCAATGTAATCCATGTCCTCAGAGCACTTGGTAAAGCACACTTTTCTGTCTCCATAGGTTTTGAGTATGCGTAGCCAGTCACCGCATCCACTTTGTCAAAAATACACGACGAAATTGATTTTAAAGATAATTCCAGTATGCAGATTTCCTGCTGTTAGGAAGAGCTTGCCTGAACGAAAATGAGAAAAAGGACCCAAACCTTCGTCATGAGAGTCTGCACGCTACGTCTCAACCCTTCCAAAATTGTTTGTGAGCTGGATACTCAATTTCAACATCACACTCTTCGCTACCATTCCTGCATTTTTGCCACTGGTTTGTCCGAGTGTCTACTGGCCTCTTTCTTGCTCGATTTTCTTTGCTGAGCGTGGTAGATTTAGGTTCGTTGTGCAACGGAAGATGAATTGGCGCGTTCCCATAACGACGTCCTTGATGTTATCCAGCTATCCTCGATCTGCCAGTTTAATCCATGTCATACGCGGGCGGAATCTTCCGTATTCCATGCGCCAATGCACCATATTGGAGCTCGACGCCCCCCCCCCCCCCCACGAGAACGGGTCGAGAAAATTTTGAAAGTTACTTACATGGGTTATAAAAATGTGCAAGTGACTTGTTAATTCTTGTTAACAATCAAAATAATTTTTTAAATTTTTCAAAAATTCAAATTAGCTTTACAAAAAGATTTTCTCGGGGGCGTGGCTACCGCCACGCCCTCTTTTTTCAGATTTTAGGGGTTGGGGCCCGCAAAAATTTTGAAAAGCCGCCTAAAATTTTTTCGAGTGCGTGGCTAATGCCAGAGCGCACTTCGGCTGTCAAAAGAATTTGATTTTCGAAAAAACCAGAAAAATCTAATTTCGCTAGTGCATTATGAGGTCCTCCTCAAATCGTCCTAGCATTCAAAGAAACGCGCGCCGGCAATTTTGGACACCTGTACATATCAGCAATTTTTCCTTTAAACCCTTAAATTTTTCCTTTCAACTTTCATATTATTGCTCTGTGTATATTCAATGCTTCAGTGGTCTCCTAAGATCAGAAACACTCTTTTAGCTGTGCATTTGTATAAATCTTCATACTTCAAAAGTGAAAAACATTAATACGCCTATTCTCTAAATTTGCTAACATTCCACATTGCCTTGATTGATTTAGTTAAGTAAATTGATTATTCTATCAATATAAATTTGTGATATAACATGATGGCACATTGAGTTGGAAAGAATGATGGTAATGGTGATTTCTTTGATGCCTCTCAGAATTTGCAGCTATGAAAACCAAAACGTATTCAAATTTTTCATTGCAGCCAAATTTTCGCTCCCATTACTGCGAATAGATCAAAGACTGTAGCGATATGAGAATTGTGCGTCACTTGCTGTAACAATTCCCAACGAACATAAAAAGGATTTAGCACTAAACAGCCTGCCATGTAAATGAGTCAGTATGAGTCAGTTCACAAATAGGCGTTTTCCGATTGCTCGATTGACTAATCATCTTATTTTGAAAGGTAGATCTCTTTTCGATAAAAGCATTTTTACTAATAGTCAAGAGTTGGTTGGAAAATGTAGGCACACTTCGGTATATAAGGAAGATTTAGCAGCATCTGTAACAAAAAATTTGGAATAGAGCTGATTTGAGCAAGATAGAGAACTTTTCTGTACACGGTGCAGAGAAAACAAACGGATTTATCTATCTTAAGCTTCGAGTTGGCCAAAGAAAATGAGAAGAATAATGATGCAATGGTTTGGTGTCACTTTTAAGTAGCTTAACATGAGTTTTCTTTAGCTTCGAAGCATACAAAAACTATTATAATCCAAACTTTTTTTCTGAGTACGTCACAAAAGCCATTGCCACAGAAATCATAAATGTCACAAAAGCAGTATATATATACCACCTGTAGCTGAATCCGACAGTCACCTAATAATTCCTCTTTTCCTTATGTTCCTTTGGTTCTAATAGAAAGTAGCTTTTGCAATAGCAATTCTAGAACTAATTCTAAACTTTCAGTTATGCAATAAGGCTACAATTGCCCTTAATCCTAAGCATGAGAGACTCAAGCTACGAAAGAATTTTGTGATGCTTTTTCTTACAAGATGCAAATCGCATTTAGTGCTCTTCACGAAATAAAACTTTGCGCGTATGAAAAAAACCTTTACGGAAAGTCCAGAGTTTGCGCTTTTCATTGCGATGCGAAAAAGCTCACCTGAATATAAAGCTGTTCAGAAGTATAAGGCCGCTTGTTTTGTTTTGATTTCCAACACTTTTTTCTGAGGTTATAAAAAGCAAAGAAACTCTTTCAGATCTCACTTTTGATTGTAATGGTATCAGAACCTGTTTAAATTGCATAGAAAAGTCTTTCTAACAATGAAAATTCCACTGCCCATATTCATAGAACAGAAGAATCGTTTCTGTATAGAGTGACTAAATGGGGTGTTCGACGACTGCAAACTTGCAACTACACTCAAATTCTGCTATATGCGCAAATATTACTAGCAGTCAAACCTCCGCCAACTTTTCTCGCAAAAGATGCGCGAGATATCATAAAACGTCCTTTGCACGTTGAAACATTTGGCTCACTTTGCCAAGAAGAGAGAACCTCAAATTTACTGAATCAGAAAATGAAGCATATTTGGATGCAAACTGCTCAGTATTTCACATTTTTTAAAGAAATTTTTTATTACGTATAGCGTTCCAAAATCGTTATCCAAAATCATCAAAGCAGCAGTAATAGGCGCACAGCATTTACATATGAGCCTCTTCAGCTATAATTCTCCTGCGACCATCCTATAGGAACAGGCCTATTTTTGAGACAACCGTGTATCTGAAAGGCGTTCATGGGTACTTTTCGAGATAGGCTGAACATTGTTCTTGCAGTAAAGCTTGCAAATCACAACAGCTCAAAGTTACAGCAGTTTGAGGAAAATTTTCCAAGAGTTCGAGAACATTTTTAGTTCATAATTACTCCGCTCAGAAGTGCCAGTACTCCGCTTAGAAGTGCCACATTCAACCATGGTACTTGTACTTCCCTGATGGCCATTGATGACCGATTTCTCGAGAACTTACGGGAGTTTCATTTTGCGAGTAATATTTTTTCATGCTCGCTTAGATGATAAAAAGCTTTTGCTCTTGTCTGCGCATTATGTTCCTTGATATCGCAAAGAGGACAATTTGCACAAAAGAGAAAAAACGCAGTTCATTATTACAATCCTACCACTTCAGTGGGTTTGCATTACGAGCATCACACACTAATCAACTCTTTCTTTACAAACGCAGTGCAACTTTCATCGAACTTTTCTAACCTTCTAATCGCAAGTTTGCTTCAATCCATCTTTTTCAATATATTTGTCTTGCAAAGGAGACTCAATCAGTCATAAACGCTGTGCTGTCGCTTTTCTCTCGCGTACCAGTATAAACAAACCCAAAAAATAATAAGAATTTTTCAGAGCACACTCATATTGCTGAAAACAACTATGAACTTCCTGTTTTTCGTTTTCTTCCTGGGAGCTTGTTTCTTAGGGCTAACGAATGCTAGTACCCTCTCGCCAGAAGAATTGCGTCGCTTGTAAGGCTGAAATTACGTTGTTCTAATGCGCAACAAAAATGTGTGTTTTCAGCTTGGAATGTATGGAGAAGTGCAAAGGTGACAAACGGACATGCCAAGAAAATTGTTCCCCTGGGTACCAATGCATGAAGAAGTGCAAAGGTGACTATTGGACATGCCTAAAAAAGTGTGAGCATGTCCATTAGGAGGATCCATTCTGTATGAAACGAGCACTTTTCCTCATTGCCTGTTTCTTCTTGTGATAAGATGAAATAAAGCATTGTGCAGCGTGTTTGCAGGGAGATTCAACGCAAAATACTTTGCTAAGAGTGTGTGGTATTCTCTAAGTGCCTTCACTCTGCAACAAAGTCAATCATTTGTCGGCAGCTATGTTTCATAGAAGTTCAAGCGAAAAATCCTCCTTGCGCAATTTAGCGAAGAACACATTGAACTAAAATTGCTAAAAAGAAGATTAATTCAGCCTAAAAGTTCTCTTATTCTTTGTATCTCTTATTCGTTGTGTGAACAATGTTTCCACTTTTGATTTTTGAGTGTCTTTGAATTGGCACGTCCTGTCGTGGCCATGTTACCGTGAAGAGTTCTATCTAGCTTCTTTGGAAAATTGAGGGGAACAGTGCGTCATCTTCTTCCCATTTGTTGTTCCATTATGACCATAGAAGCTTATTATCTGAAAAATCAAAACGGCACTCGTGGCAGCAATCGACGTCATAATACCCAGAGACAGAATGAAGTTTCCTTAAAAAAACAGATTGATCAGTTGTTAATTTTTGACTTCTGAGATAGAAGCATTGAAGCAGAATGAAGGAAGTAGATCCTTGCTTCAATCGGCTTCATCTGCATTTGGTATTTTTGCGCAGTGTAGACTTACTGTAAGCAGTAACACCCAACTAATCTACATATCTTCACCGCCCTTCAGGTCTGCTGCCTCAAGGTAATGAGGAGGTGCGGCTGGGTATAGTAAGATGGCTCAAACTCAACCAATTAGTCGAGCCACAGATCGTTTTAAATTTTCCCGTCAGGATTTGCTGCCATTTGTCTGTCAAGGCGAATTTCAGCGTTAAAAAACCACTAATGTCATCTAAAAAGTAGTGACATCTTAACACAGTTCGAGCGCCTCACGGCTATCTAAGAAGTGGCGTAAAAATACTAGGTCCACCCGAAAGTAGTTTCGCATTTTTTAGACGGGCGCCATAGTCCGCGTAACAAAGGTTTTTGGGACATCTTGTAGTATTCATTGCATCGTTTTACCTTTTTCAATTACTTGCAAATTCACTGCGGCAGAATCAACGGGCTCCTAAAAGTCAACCTCTGCGAGGCATGCTTTTTGAGAAGCCTTGCCATTGTTCTAAATCTTTATGCCAACTTTCCAAAGGAGTCCGAGGAAATCCTACAGCAAACAGTACTGTTGGAAGCGATTGGAGATTTCTAGACGCTAGCCTTCAATTACATGGGGGCTAAGCCGGTGAGGAGGAGTGATTACTAAAAGTCATGCAGTTCAGCCAACTCAAGAATGCCGTGCAAGGACTGAAACACTGTCGAACAGGGTCATCGTGTGGCCGATGGTTACGCGGAAATAAGAAGAAACGATCACGAATATCATGTTGGCCTGCAAAACACATCTTGAAAGAATCGATGAACAAGGAGAACTTATCAGTCTGGCCACGAGGAGAATGTCGCGAGATACACATATGGATGTCATGGCAAAACTGTGGACTATAATCGACGCCACCTTAGAAGAATTCGCCAGCCCGGACCAGTTATACCTTCTACGTCTACCCTGTTGAAAAAGGTAGAGTATGGATAGAGGCAAGAGCGCCTGAAAATTTATTTCAGTTTTACGACACTTACTGCGGAGTAATGAATACCAGACACCTATATGAAGCCATCAGGATGCGAGCACCCGGCGCGAAATTGGAAGAACTCCCACCGCGCTGAGGTCGAGGATCCTCGGAGGGGAGGGGTGTTGGGAAGATGCGACTGGATATCATCAATACAGAGCTGGCGGGAAGAAGAGGCGTTTGCCCCTCTTCATAAAGGGAAGAAAAAGGGGAAGAAAACGGGGAGCATCGAGAAGAAGAGGCTCGTGGGAGTCGAAAACTGGTTAGGAGAGATCCAGACCTCCCCACGTGAAAACTCACCGAGAATTGATCCAGATATAACCGTGCGAAGGCCTGCTAAAGGGTCAAATGGGACATTTCCCCTGATTTTGTGTTTTTTCTCGTTGTTTTGTTCGTTGTTGGCCTTGGAGCCGTTGGTCTTCGTTTTGTTATACGGATAAGATTTCTTGTTTTCAATCTGTTCGTGTGCCCAGTTATGGAGGTTGAAACCTCAATATACCACTAGACACTAGCCTTCCTTCAGTTACCGTACAACTTTAGTCTCCTTCCCTTAGCTTGCCATGTTCTTGTTTAGAATTTTTTCTTACTCAAAGCACCGGCTCTTAGCAAACCCACGTCAGACACAAACGCATTAAACAACAGGAAAGCTCCGGAATTTGATACTACTAAGATAGTTATGATTCAACACTGATTTTGTGGAACAAATTCGAGTCTACGGAGCCGAAATAATGAATTTCGAATTTCTGAGTAGGGTTCATGGCGCGTTCGAATTCGAGAGTTGTAATGGCTTTATTCCAAAGATTTCGCGAGTCGGAAACAGAAAACACTCATTAGAAAGAGGAGAAATAACTGCATCGAACGACAACCGATCTGCTCGTCGTTTCAAGTTACAAAGATTATGGACCAAGCATAGAAATGGGTAGCATCTAATGAAATTCTATTGAAGAATTATGATGAACGTTTTCGAAAGGTTAGAAAAGAAGAAAAATCTCTGCAGGACATGAAAAAACCTCCTAAGGTTTGATGGCACTTT